>CATIWM010022838.1:0-14276 GCA_949671775.1 Mallotus repandus | reverse complement strand
TTATAAGAACTAAATTTTTATTTTAATTAAATTTTATTTTTATTTTCACTCTAATATACATGTAATATGTAAATTTTAATATTGTAAACTAAAAATAAACAAAATTTCAAAAAGACTTCAAATTTTTAATAAAATCAAAATGCTAAAAATTTAACTTAGCAATAAAAAAGAAAAAAGCTTATAAATGTTATTTTTAATGCATTAAATATTTATCTACTGTTTAACGTTAACATCGTAATTTTTTACTTGAAAATATATCTTTAATATGTTTATTAAATGATTTATTGATCTCGTTCAAAAAAATTAAAAATTTATATTACTTTTATATGTTTCGTAATTGATACCCCTCAGATATATTTTTTTCAATTAATAACTTATATTCTTAAATTAAAGTAACTTGTAGAATAAGAAAGACCAAATCCAAGTAAGAAAGGGCATTCCTCATTAAGAGGAGTTCCTCATTAGGAAGACTTCCAGATCAAGAAGAACTACCTCGAGCAAGGACGAATCCTACAAGGAAGAGAAATCATATTCCTCTCAGGTTTGACCATCTCATTCCCTATAAATACTCTTCACCTCTCTTCATACTATTCAATTTCATTCTCTTAGTTTTCTCATTATCTCTCTAAACTCTCTCTCTACCCTCTCTGACTTAGGCATCGGAGGGTTTGTGGGGGAAACCCCACATCTCAACTTGCTTCTTTATTGATTGCTTGACCGCAGGACTCGGAGGTTCTGAAATCAAGTTATCAAGTGGTGCCGTCTGTGGGAATCTCTCGAGTAAAAACCATCACAAATCTGCCGATCTAAGCAACTCCAAACATGGCATATAGTCCATCGCCGGTGACCAATACTCAGGTCAATCCACTAGAGATAACACCAGACACTCCCATTACTCCTTCAGCTCCTATTCCTCCTATTAACCTATCGACCCTTATCTTGCCCATCGATCCTTTAGTTCATTATGTGGGACCATCACCTCAAATCCCTTTCTTCGGAAGTACCCAAGGATGGGCAACTCCAGGCATGAGTTTTCCATATTACGCCCCCTGCATCATACTAGCCGACCCATCCCTTCTGTACCTTTCCCAAGTCTTTCAGGAACCCCGATCACAAACACACCAGACATCAACACAGTAGCCCAAACACGTAATCTTTCTCCAATAAATAAAGAGGAAATGATCCAAAACATCTAGACTCAGATAACCCTCATGCAACAACAACTGAACCCCTTAATTAAAGAAAATAATCCAAGAGCTATTAATCTAGAGAATAATGTGATCATACCACCTGTGGTGTCTCTGAGTGCTCCCAGAAGGGACAAAGAAGCTCAGAAAGATCCGAAAGGGGATTCAAGTATAAGTCGTCCCGGCCTAGATGATTCCTAGATAGCTCAAAAGGTAGAGCAAGCAATCTAGAAAGCTCGAACGAGACCAAGAAAGGGAGATGAATGTGTTTTGGAGGAAGATGAATGTGTTTTGAAGGGAACTACACCCTTCGTGAGCAGGATAATCAGAACCAAAATCCCAACCAAATTCAAACTACCTCAACTAGATCAATTCGATGGCACAAGAGATCTGATCACCCATATCTCTTCATTCTAAACTAAAATGATGCTCCAAAATATGAATAATGGAATATTGTGTCGAGTCTTCCCGAGTACACTCACCAAAACTGCTCAAAGGTGGTTCCACCAACTTCTTAAAAATTCAGTTTCATCCTTTGAAGAATTGGTAGAGAAGTTCAGAACTCAATTCATAACCAATATCCCACCTACGAAGAACATAAATGATCTCCGGGTGTGCAAGAAGGAAGCACGGAATCACTGAAAAGCTACTTAGACAGATTTAATAAAGTTGCCATGCATATTGAGAACTTAAGTGACGAAGTGGCCATAAAGGCGATGAAAAATAGGACATGGTTAGGAAAGTTGAAAGATAAGATCATGACTAAAGAGCCCACAACCTTCTCTGAGGTCATGTCTATGGCAATAAAACTAATAAAACTCAATGAAGATAGAAGGCTACGACGGGATAATCACAGAATACCCTTCAAAAGGGATGAAAGGTCCGAGCCAAGGAGATCTAGAGTCTAACGTCCTTACTTCAAAAGTTCGGAGGGAAGCCCGGTAGCTGGACTCAAGAAAGAAATTGAAAATTATGCCCCTCTGAATGCTCCAAAATCACAAATGCTTATATGGATAAGGGAAAATGGGGTAGGAATACCTATGCCAAGAAGATCGAGCCCTAATAAGAGAGAAATGCAAGATAGAAGATTCTACTGCCAATATCACCGAGAATATAGTCACGACACCAATGACTGCTGAAAATTAAGAAAAGCCATAGAACAACTAATACAGAATGCTAAACTCAAAAAATTCACGACACATCTCGAAGACACCAAGACTCAGAAGACGAGAATAGAGATAAATCGGAAGCAAAAAAGGCTTAGAATGAGGTAGCTAGAGTTAATAATATGATAGTTAGAGGAGAAACACCTAAAAAAAAGGATGAAAAGAACTCAGAGAGAAGAAAGCCAGTTGCAAAGGCCAACCATCCTATTTGGACCAGAAGATCGAGAACATGCCTGACATCCTCATAATGATGTCTTAGTTGTAAGTGCATACATCCGAAATTATCTGGTGAAAAGGCTTCTGATAGATGATGGAAGTGCTGTCAATGCACTCTCATGGAGCATATACCAGGCTATGGGAGGCTCAATCATTGATCTTAAAACCATTAAAAATCCCATCACAAGCTTCTATAGAGGTACGACTCAACCTATAGGGATAATGGAGCTAATAGTAGAATTTGAAGATCGAGAAGTTGGGGATGTGAAAGCAGACATAACTCTATTCAACATCATGGACCTTCCACTAATTTATAATGGTATCATCGAAAGACCCATTTTGTACGAACTAGATGCAGCCACGAGCATTAGGCGATTGACCATGAAGATCCCTCTAGAAGACCGAGTCATAACCATACGTGGAGATCAGTCCATGGCAAGACAATGCTACCAAATGGCTGTTAAGCCTCAACTGGAAGCATGTTCCCTGGCATCTTTAGAAGCAGAGAAACAAGGATCCAATCCATAACCAGTTGACCAAGTCCAGATGCTGCACATTGATGGAAGAAAAATAGTCAAAATTAGAGGCGAACTTGATGGAGATATCAGGTAGAGTATTAGTGAAGTTCTTGACTAACACTCAAACATCTTTGCCTCAGAAGCAACCAAGATTGTAGGTGTAGATCCTCGGATTATGTCACATAGCCTAAACATCTTACTGGGAAATAAACTTGTAGTCTAGAAGAAGAGGAAGTTTGCTCACGAGAGATAGAAAGTGATTACAAAAGAAACAAAGAAGCTATTAGACACCAAATTTATAAGGGTAGTCACACATCCAGAATGGGTAGCCAATGTGGTCCTGGTTAAAAAAGCTAATGGGAAGTACAGGATGTGTGTTGACTACACAGACCTCAATAAAGCATGCCCTAAAGACAGCTATCCATTACCAATAATTGACCAATTGGTAGATTCAATAGCGCCACTACTTATATAGCTTCATTGATGTAGCTCAAGGGTACCATAAGATTCCAATGAAAAAAGAAGATGAAGAAAAAATGTTATTCATCACTCATGAAGGCCTTTACTGTTACAAGATCATGCCTTTTGGGTTGAAAAATGCTGGAGCCACTTATCAAAGGTTGATGAATCGTGTGTTTCAAGATCAAATAGGGAAGCATGTAAAAGTGTACATAGATGACATCATAGTCAAAAGCCATCAAGCCGAGCAACATGCCAAAGATCTCGAGCAAATCCTCAGTATATTGGACCAATACTAGATCAAGCTAAACCCAGACAAGTGCGTCTTCAGAGTAAAAGCAAGGAAATTTTTGGGCTTCCTGATCTCACACAAGGGACTAGAGGTGAACCAGGAGAAGATGGAAGCTATTCTGAACATGAAAGCTCCAACGACACTAAACAAGCTTTAGAAACTCAACGGTAGAATTATGGTTCATCTTATGCTCAGCAAAGAAATGCTTGTCCCTATTCCGAGCCTTGAAGAATTCTAAAAAATTTTAATTGAACGACGAATGTCAAGTAGCTTTTGAAGAAATTAAGAAGTTCTTGACCTCGCCTCCATTGCTAAGCAAGCCAGTCCCGAGCGAGACTTTGTATTTATATCTTTTTGTCGGTTATGAGTCCATAGCCTTGGTATTAGTGCAAGAAGAAGGAAGCCAACAAAGCCTGGTCTACTATGTCAGCAAGATCCTTATAGGCTCAGAGGTTCGGTACCCCAAATTAGACAAGCTTGCCATGATAGTCATCCACACGTCCAAGAAGGTCAGATAGTACTTTCAAGCCCACTCAATAATCGTCAGAACTAACTTCCCTTTGAGGAAAATTCTACAGAGGTTGGAAATTTCAGGGCATCTAGTCCAATGTTCAGTTTAACTAGGAGAATTCAACATCAGCTATGAGCCTCGCCAGCAGGCCTTAGCAAATTTTATACAAGAGATGACGATGGAAGAAGTAGTCTCTCTTTTATATCCGGAATGGAGACTTTACATAGATGGAGCATCTGGAGCATAGGGGTTTGGAGCAGGAGTTATTTTGATCGGACCGAGCAAAGTCAAAATTAAATATGTAGTTCGAATCAAATATAATGCCACCAATAATGCAGCTGAATATAAAGCATTACTCACAGGCGTCAGGTTAGCCATTGAGATTCTAGCAAAGCATCTTAAAGTATATTCTGATTCCCAACTAGTGGTTAATCAGGTAAAAGGCACATACCAGGTTAAAGAGCCGAGCATGGTCAAATATATGGAGAAAGAGAAATAGCTCCTAAAAAAGCTAGAGCAGGAGGGCGGACAATGGTAAATATAATAAATTCCCAAAAGTGAGAACACAGAAGCTAATTTATTGGCCAAATCAATATTAGAAGGTAGTCAAACATTCAAAGAGCTCGAATTAACTGAGGAACTCACCAAGCCAAACATTGAAAACACAGAAGTAATGAATACTTAGGAAGCAGCCGAGTGGATGAAGCCAATTATACGATACCTGGAGCAAGGTATTTTACCTGAAGATAAGCTCAAAGCTCAAAAACTGAAGAACAAAGTGGCATACTACTCTATGTACAATGGAGAAATTTATAGAAGGTCTTTATCTCACCCATGGTCAAAATGTGTATCTCTAGATGAAGGGGAATACATACTTAGGGAAATCTATAAAGTAATAAATGGAGCTCACGAAGCTCAGAAATCCTTAGTCCCAAAGGCATTGTTACAAGGTTACTACTAGTCTAACATGTCCAAGGATGCATATCAGCTTATTCAAAAATGCCCCAAATGTCAGCAGTTTGCTCGTCTAACTCACAAGCCTTCCAACACTCAGCATCCAATTGGAAGCCCATGGCCTTTTGCTGTCTAGGGAATGGATATCCTAGGTCCATTCCCAGTCTCCACGTCCTAGAAGAAGTTTCTAATAGTAGCCATTGATCACTTTATCAAGTGGATAGAAGTAGAAGCTGTCCTAACCATCACGGAAGCTCGGATCTAGCATTTCTTTGGGAAAAAAGTAATTTACAGATTTGACATAACCCATACTTTGATCACAGATAATAGGAAGCATTTTGATAATGAAAAGTTCAAGACATTTTGTTCAGGATTGGGCATCAAGCTCAGATTCACCTCCGTAGCTCACCCTCAAATGAATGGACCGACAAAAGTTATAAATAGAATCATGATGCAAGGGCTAAAGAAGAGGATAGATGAAAAGAAAGAAAATTGGGTGGAGGAACTCAAAATGTAATCTAGGCATACAGAACAACACCCAAAAGCTCAACAAGAGAAACACCGTTCAAGCTTACATATAAAATTAATGCAGTAATACCTGTAGAGATCGGTTCATTAAGCTACCGAGTCTCCAGAGAGTTTGATTCAAACATTAATTACCTTAATGCTTGGATATGCTTGGACATGTTTAAAGAAGAAAGGGAGCAAGAATCTATAGTCTTAGAAGCTCAGAAACAAAGACTAGCCGCATATCATAACAAACATGTCTAACTAAGACAATTCAAAGTCAGAGATCTCATTTTGAGAAGAGCAGATATAGGCAAAGTTCCAGAATTGGCAAGCTCAAACCTAATTGGGAAGGTCTTTATCAAATCACAGAAAAGGCTATAATAGGTACGTACAAGATAAAGGATATGCAAGGGAAATAATTGCCTCAATATTAAAACTCATATAGTCTTAGAAAATACTACCAGTAAAGAAATTGTAATTAGACAAAAGAAGAACTCTAATAAAATAAAAGTACTACTTCATTCATTTTAATTGTTTATGCAAAAGAGGAAAATCTTTTAAGTATTTACATTAGCCTCAGACTCGGGAGGCACTAAGCTAGTGTCTGAGGAAACATTTACACCCTCTAGAGTTGGATTCTCAAGCACTACAATAGCAGTGACAACAGGGTCAGTTGCAGCTAATGATTTCTCCCTGGGATGGTTAGACCCCGCTGGTTGCTCAGAAGCAGACCGCTCAATAGTAGTTACTTTTTTGGCGACCTTTGAACCCTTTCGGTGCTTTTGGGCCGCTTTATTGGTAGCATCATCTACAGCAGCCAACTTGGCTAAGTCATTTGGTGTTATCTTGTCAAACTCGGAGAAGTCCAAGTCAGGACGCTAAGCAAGCAGAATTCTTTTACACTCTGACTTGTACGCTTTACGGAACCCTGACACCATATCTTGATAGGACCTCAGATCATCCTTCTGACCTTCCTTTTCTTTGGCTAGCTTTTCCTTCAAGTCAACAAGTTCAAAATCCTACTTCTCCACCTTCTCAGAAAGCTGAGCCTTGGAATGCTCAAGCTCTTGGATCTTCTTTTGACGAGACTCAACCTCAGACTTGGCCTCTTCAAGTTGTGCTTTAGTAGGCTCCACTGCACGTTTAGATACTTTCCCACAATCCCCGGCAATGGTGCCGACCTCAGCATCCTTAAAATTATATTCACTCTAGAGGATGAAATGCTCATCTTTGGCTAGCAGCAAGCCTTGGGCCATCTATAAACAAAAATAGGAAAAAGGTCAGCATTAAGAATATTAGTTATGAATTTCAAAAGCCAAAGGTTTCGACTTACCTCTAATGCATATGTAATCAGTGAATTGAAGAGCTCACCTCTCCCAATTTCTCTCCACCTCTGCAAGTCCTCTAGCAAACATAAGGACTCAATATATTAGTCCCTGACTTATGGATTAAGGACACTTAGAGGACTCATCTTGTTCAAAATCCACTGCTTCTCGGGCGTTTGATGAAAACATTTTTCGCTAACTCTTCTTCATCCTCGACTATCTCTTTGCCTCTAGAGTGCTTTTTCAAAGACCCGGTAGCCCTCTTTCGAGCATGCTCGACTGGAGGTTCTCTTATAACCTCGGCATGTTGCTTAGCCTGAGTCTCAGAAGTCTCATCCTACTC
The DNA here is from genome assembly GCA_949671775.1 of Mallotus repandus. Lineage (NCBI taxonomy): Eukaryota > Viridiplantae > Streptophyta > Magnoliopsida > Malpighiales > Euphorbiaceae > Mallotus > Mallotus repandus. Next base: position 6,795 of record CATIWM010022838.1, on the reverse strand, counting down.
CATAGTGAGGTTAGTAATCTCTAGTTCATGCCCTTGATCTTGAGCTTGCTCCTGACCAACATCTGAAAGTAGTATCCCGCCTACAAATGTATAATAGTCAACCATTTATAAGTAAAGGAAAAAAGAAGAGTCAGAATATACCTTCAAGAAGATCAACACTTACCATCATTCCCACCATATACTCTCCAAAGGTATCATAACGAACAATTCTCGGCTGAGGTTCCCTCAAATACACTCTAAGTATAAAGCCTTTTTATCAAGTTCAAGTTTTCATCAGACAACTTTCTCAGGCCTTTTACATCATGGCATGCATCGACCCATAAATGAAGAATACTAAAGAATTATGTTGGGTGTTCTATAACAAAATATTTGTGTCTTCAAGACTTTGGTATGTCTATAAGTATCACAAATATACTCAGATAGGAACAACCGATAAAAAAAATGTAAGCTCCCCCTTTTTTGTATTTAAACTATAAATAAACAGGAACATGTCAAAATTTTGGGTCCCTACCTTCCCCTATGCATAAGCTTTATATACCCGGTTAAAATCCTATAGCTATTGGGATGGAATTGTCCAGGAGCTATGTTATATCTATTCAAAAAAAGCTTCACAAAGGGATCTATGGGGAATCTCAGTCCACCCTCTAATTAGTCTTGGTAAACCACCATTTTTACAGCATCTGGGTAAGGCTCATGCACCTTCTTATCAGTAGTATGCAACAAAGATTCTTGGGGAATCCCAAATCTATGCCTATACCATTCTAGCATACCATTATCTACCCTATATTCAAACAAATCAGACTTTACTTGGTCTCATGGAGCCATGGACACCTTTGAATCAAGGATGTGAAAGGAAAAACTAACAAGTAAAAGAAGCTCTTTTTCACTTAGAAAGTGAAGCCAAAATCCCTCGCAGCAAGCAGATTGCAGAAAAGAAGAGCTTTGCAGTAGCAATAACAGAGAAGGAAAATGGAGATCAAAACTAGAGCACACAGCGACACAAAGTGAATGTATTCTCTCACACTCCATGAACACTTCCAATTTATATATCTGAGGAAGGTTCTAGATAGACAGCACATGCCCTCAACATTGAAGCCTTCAAGTACCACTCCCCTAAGGGTAAAATATACACTTCACTTTGACATTAAGAACCATCATTAGCGCGGTTACCAAGCACTATCCTTTCAATACGCAAATATCTTCAGCTACAATTTTGCCGTAAAAAATGTCACGTCCTCTGACATATGAACAGACGTGATGGTTTTAAAAAAAAAGAAGTATATCAATAGGCGTAATGTTCACGCTTCCTTATTTAAAGCACATGCTTTCTAAGGCACTAGGGCCTCATTTCATAACACTGAGATTGACCTCATGCTCACAGGTACTTAGGCCTTTTTCATAACACCGAGATTGACCTTATGGTCACCGGCACTCGGGCCTCATTTCATAATACCGAGATTGACCTCATGGTCACAGGCACTCGGGCCTTGCTTCTATAGCACCGAGCATCTAAGCCTCGAGCACTAACAACTCCAACGTCGGCTGGTCCCGTTAAATCATTTCTGTAACGGGTTAATCCCTCAGGTCATTTCTTAACACCGAGCCTATGCAAGTCCAGCTAGCATTTTGACTCTCCTACTAAAAAATGACAGAATTTTACGTCTCGATACTGAGCATCTTCAGCATCAGTGACCGAGGCTGGCCACCTTAGCTCACCCGACAACATTAGACTCTTTGGCACTCATCAGTCTGAGCAATAATCACAACTTCCTCGATGTCCAAAATACTCGGACATAAATATCCAACTAGACTTTCGGAGGGGGGAGACTCTTGATACCCCTCATGTATATTCATGTTCAATTAATAACTTATATTCCTAAATTAAAGTAACTTGCAGAACAAGGAAGATTAAATCTAAGTAGGAAAGGGCATTCCTCATCAGGAGGAGTCCCTCATTAGGAAGACTTCCGGATCAGGAAGAACTACCTCGAGCAAGGACGAATCCTACAAGGAAGAGGAATCCTATTCCTCTTAGGTTTGAGCATCTCATTCCCTATAAATACTCGTCACCTCTCTTCATACTATTCAATTCTATTATCTTAGTTTTCTCATTATCTCTTTAAATTCTCTCTTTGCCCTATCTGACTTAGGCATCAGAGGGTTTGTGGGCGAACCCTACATTTCAACTTGCTTCTTTGTTGATTGCTTGACCGCAGGACTCGGAGGTTCCAGAATCAAGTTATCAGTAATATTTATTAAAATATTTGAATAAAGAATATTTATTAAAATAAATAATAATTTTTAGAATCATAATAATATTTTTAGTAAAATAAATAATTGTAAAAATATTTTTATGATTAATAATTTTAGATTTAATTTTTAATATATAAAAAATAACTATAAAAATATTTTAATAATATTTTTAATTTTTATTTTTGTTTCAATTTTAATTTTGCAGTATGAAATGCACAAGTTTAAGTATGGTCAAGATATTATACCTTGACTTAAACATTTACGGACTCGGCACTCCATCCGCCATTGACTTAGAAAATATAATAATTGTGAGTCTTGCTAATAATGTTAAGCATAGTATATGAACACAGCATATTTTTATCCTCATTTTCTTTTTGTCTTTTTCTTGAAGACTATAAATGCATTTATAAATTTTATTTAACAAAAATATAGATAAATATTTTAAAATTTATACATTACAACTTATTAATTTATGATTAATTAATTTTTCTTGGTTATGAAGTTATTAATTTAATGTGGTTTCTATTGTATTCCAAAAGCGCCATTTGCCAATTACTCAATTTAGAGATATTTTGAAAAGTTTCATTGATAAAAAAAAAAATCAGGTGCAGCTTGAGCTAAAGAAGCATGGGATCGTATTGGAATCCAAACATGGAACACAATAAAAAAGAGAGTATGAATACTCTGGTCATTGGGAGTTCTCTTGCAGATTTTATTGCAGTGTTCATTGAGTCAGCGATGTTTATAGTCATTGTTCGGTACCTTTTATTGGTTGAATGCAGCTTTGTCCACTTCACATAGCCTATGTCTTCAAGGTACTTGTATACACTTATATCCAGCTTCTTTATTTCTAATATATTGCCTTTAAACTCTTGCAATGTATAACACTTTATGGCTGCATATAAGTAATATTTTTTTTTTATCTATACTGTATTTTTCTTGAATTTTGTTTTGAAGTTATTAAGCATGTGGAATATACAGTGCACATAAGCAACTTTAGGATAGAAGTTTTTTATGGCTGTTGCAATGTTGTCATGCCCGTTTGAAATTATACACATTTTTTCTCTGATTCAAATGCTTTTCTCAATTACTCAAAGAACTATTTCCACGAAGCGTCATTTTCAGAATCAGCCACACAAAAGCAAGCGAGAAGATTTTAACTTATGCTTTATGTGTAACTGATGTCAGAAGTGTACCTTAGTATTTTGACTTTAGAAATGTTCTATCAACGACAATAATTGGAATACAGTGCTGCCATCCTTTTATGCTTGCTTTTAGTGCCATGAAAGCATATAAAAATGTGTTGTCTTCTGTAGTTTTCAGATCCATAATTGAGCCCGGTTATTTTCTTGTATCATATATAAAAAACTTGGTAGAAGAGTGTAAGATACTTTAGGATTTTCCCTAATACATTCAAGTGCTGCCTCTTTTGATATGTACACTTTCATATAGCTTATTGAAATTCCAATTCATGTTGCATGTCCCTCATTATGTCAATTAGGGTGTATATTGCCTTTGTTCTTGTGTATTTTAACTTGATGTGTTCAGCAACAATTTGACTAGTTGCTTGATAACTATTTCCATGTTCGACTTCTAGGCTGCATTTGTATGTACATATTAACTTTCTAATGATGAAAATATCTATATTTCGGTATCTTGAAGCTTTTAAAGCCCAGTTGTAGTTGTCATCCAAGCACTCTAAGTTGTACCTTGATGGACATAATTTGGTTACTTTGTATTGAAAATTGTTTAACATTGCATGTGAGATGATGACTTTCTACAATGTTTTTTTTGTCTTTGAATGTTTGCCTAACTCTAATATCTTTTAAAGTTGCATCGTTTGTTATAAATGTTCGAGAAAGAGGACTCTGTATTTCTCCTTCCTTTTGGGTTCTCTCTTCAATGGTGCTTTTTCCAAGTTATTTTGCATACTCATACATGGATGAACTTTCATCTGTTATTCTTGTTTATGTGGATTGATTTTGTAATGCTGCTGGTGTTGTTTCTTATGTTTGGAAGCTATTGGAGGGCTTTTCTTTCAGTTGCAACGTGATGCAAAGAGGGTATTTTGTGCAATCAGAATCTGTGCTTTTCAATTGGATATGGAACTGCAGAGTTGAATTGTCTTCAATTTGTAAATTTGGATCCTCTTTCTTGACTTAGTATGAGATGCGAACTTGATTTTCTTCTTTCTCAAATTTATGACGCTCTGAAATGATTGTGATCAGTTTATCGTAGGTGCAATCATTAGGTATTTGTATCCCAGTTGACTTGAAATTTTTGTATATTGAATCATCAATCCAATGTCCATCAAAATGAACAAAAACTAGAAATTTTCCCATTTCCTGGAAGTATATAAAATGTATCAGAAACAAATAATATTCGAATTATATTCTAAAAAAAACATATCAAATATAAAATGTATCAAAAAAAGATTATATACTTTTAATATACTAAATTCTTTAATAACATATACATAGCTGTATCTGAAACCAATGATAAGCTAATAATATACTTAATTATAATGTAACAAATACTGAATTGCATAAGATACGAATAAGATACTTATAATATACCTTTTTCATCTAATGTATAAAGAACTGTATCAGATTATTTTTTTCATATAATATACTTTTTTCTGTATCATATTCAAATAAGATTCAGAAAATATTCGAATAGCATGCAAAAATGTATATAAATAATGAATATGACACCTGCTTTGTATTTTCGACTCTATGAATTAGATTCTTCACAACATATAAAATTTTGTGTCAGAAACCAATAATATGCTTAGAATATACTATTTTTTTTTTTCAATTTTTGTTTCTTGGAAAAAACCAAAATCTCTAATGTGGATGTTGTTAGAAAATGATTTTTTTTGAAGATAAATATGAATGAAAGTGAGTAATTTAAAAAATTGAGTAATGTACCTAGAGATCAGTGGTTTTTGTTTCTTGTTTGTTGCTTTTATCTTCTTTTTGATGTTGAATGATTGAGTTTCTAATATTTTTTGAATGGATGAAAGAGATTTAGAAACTGAATAAAAAAAATTGTTTTTGATTTTGATTTTAATCAGATTTAGAAATAATGAATCTAAAAAAAATGGTGAGATCGAGTTAAGAAACAAAGCTGTGATAAAGGAGCTATGAGTGATGGAGTTGCGAGCTATGAGTTGTGAGAGATGGAGTTGCGAGCTATGAGTTGTGAGAGATGGAGTTGCAAGGTAGCAGCTCTGAGAAAAGGAGGAGTTGTGAGTGACAGTTGAATGAGATGCAAGGAACAAGAAAACGAGCTGAGGGAAAAACAAATGAGGACATACATATAATTTTTGATAAAAGTAGGGCACGTATTTAATATCTTACAAAAAATAGATATTGCTGAAAATCAGATCTAAAAAATGAGTATTTTTGTAAAAATCCCAAAAATGAAAAGTGATAAAATTGGTAAGTAGAATTTGAGAGAGAAGAAAGAATTTAACAAAAAAAAAGAAAGAATTTTAAAAGTGCCACTTTTTAGCTAAAGTGGTGAAGATGGCAAACCCCACTAACGGTTTATGTTTGATAGATCTCTTTTCAAAATACACAGTCATTGAGCCAAGGGCTTAAATATTAATAAAATTTAATTTTTGTGTATAAATGAGCCAAAAAATATTTCAATGACATATGTAAGCTTGGAGATATACTTTAAAGGCTAAAATGTACCTTATCCCACACACACACACAGATATATATATATATATATATATATATATGAAGTAATATTGCTTAAAAAAGGTTTTAACTTTTGAGGCTAATATTGAGCTCATTTATTGAAATTTGTTTAATAAACAAGTCAAATTCAAACTATACAAAACTCAATTTGTAAAACTCGTGAACCCTCTTATAATTTTAATGTTTAATAATTTAATTTTAGATATATAATTTATAGATTTCTATTATAAAAAATTGTAAAATTATATTATTGGAATAAAATCATATTTTTTATTTTATATATTATAATTTATTTAGTAAATAATATATTTTCAATTTTTTAATGTATACTTCTAATTTATAATTTACATTTTTAAATTTTTTTTAAACTCATTTAAATTCTCGAGCAATTCATAAGCACTAAGTGATATAATAAGTTTGGCTAGATTATAAATAAATCAAATTCGAGTTAGGCAAAGCTAGACTCGGTTGCACATGTACTCATATACATGTAACCAAAATAAAAATGCCAAGTCATTGCAGTGGCTGCAAATATGGGTCATATATTGGCAATTGGAATATTTACATAAATATACCAAAAACTAAAAAATCTTTCAAAAATGTTATTGACTTGAAAAATTTTCAAAAATATTTTTTTAAATTTTTTTCTTTCAAATATAGTCACTCCCCTTGCCATTAAGGTTGTCTTTTTTTTTTCCAGCATTTTTTTCTTTTTACTGATTTTTCAACTTTTTTTACTTTATACTTTTTTAACAATTTTTTTGTTTTATACTATTTTCATTTATTTTTTTTCAATATTTTTTACTCAATTTTTTTTACTGTCTTCATCTAT
>CATIWM010022809.1:0-44576 GCA_949671775.1 Mallotus repandus | reverse complement strand
CAAATAATATTTACTCTGCCATTACATAATTGATTCAGTGACTAGGATGTTTGGTACCTCATTCAAATTGTGAGCAAGCAATTTTTAATATTTAATTCTTTCAAATGGTCATACAGGAATAGAGTTGGAGAAAGTTGGTTGCGGGCAGAGTTTTTAAACACGAATGAATATCAACCTTTTTATCTTCTTTACGCCAATAATGAGTAAATTGTTTGAATGGTTGCTAAATCTTATTCTTTGTCATATCCTCTCAATAAAAAAAACCTTACCATATTGAGGCTGTTTGGAATTTAAGTTATGGTACCACCCAAGGTTGTGTAGTTTAAGGCATGTAAACATTCACGTTGTGTTTACTTAGAGAAAATTATTTCAGTTTTTTAGAAAATTTTTTAAAATGAAAATAAAATAAATAGAACTTTGTGTTTATATTAGGTATTTTCACAAAAATTTTACCAGAACGTTGTTTCCACCATTTTCACATTTTTAAGAGAAAAGTATAAAATAAGTTTTTTTTTTTCAAAAATTTTCCTCATTAAAAATATAAAGTGAAAACACGGAGTTTTCATTACAACATTTTTTCTACTTCTTTTTTTTTTATTTTTTATTTATTACTTAATTCTTATAGTAGAAGACAAAACAAACTCGACTTGAAAAGTTCTTGATTATCTCTCTACTTTTCAAGCCTTAGATTATCTCTTTACAAGTAAACACATTTTCTATTTTTTGGAAAATTAAAAATTATTTTCAATTTCTAACAAGTAAACATGTTTTACAAATATTTTATGAAAATGAAAAGTTTTCATTTTTTTTGAAAATTGAAAAATGAAAACAGAAAATAATTCTCTATAAGTAAACACATTGTAAGGGTTTGATCCTTACTTCCTTTCTCACTTCAAAGTTATGGTATTTGTAGCTAATCTTATAGTCAAATCTTGCCCTTTAACTGAATGTAATTATCTTATATTAATGCCTCATTTGATCCCAAAACATTTTGGGAAAAGAAAGTTACGGTGTGATTATCATAAATTATTTCTTCATCGTTAAGCTTTTGAAATTTTAACAGAAAATTTTCACTCAAAGAATAAAAAGAGGAAATTTTAACAGAAATGTCTTGTAGTGAAAGGATTCAGAATATTTTTGGTGATTTTTGGTATGAAGTAAAAATCATTGTTCTGTCCGGCCATCTCTCCTTCTCTCAAACCAGAATTTTCCTTCATTATAAATATTTTAGTTGTTTGTTAAAAAAAAAAAATTTATAGCAGCTATGAACTAATATTGAGTGGTCGAAAAACTAATAATTTCACATGTAGCAAAATATTAGAATTTTTTATTAATAACTATTGAGAGTTTATTTTTCTTTTTAATGGTTAGAGTAAATTAACCATTTTAAAAGTCCTATCAAAATATAGCATTTTTTCTTCAACTTTAGATTATACTATATAAACTTCATCCCCTATATTCACACACACATGTGTGTGTGCGTTAAATTTTTAGAAATTTATGAAATGCAAACACATTTCTAAGTAAAAAAAAAAAAAGTAGAAAATAACTCTAGAAGCTCTTAAAACTATAGATAAATAAAATGCTCAAAAGTAATGAAAATGGTGTTAAGCATTAAATTGTGTTTAATTTGAAAATGTAGGATGATATCATAACTTGGGGCCACATTAAATTCCCTTTAACAAACTAGGTACTGAAGCACTTTTTATTAAGAATTACTAAGGTTTTAAATCAAACGAAGAAAGAAAAGAAGAAAGTGAATATCCATGGAATTTGGGAATCAGAAATATAAGCTTCCGTTTAGTTTGAAAGATTGAGGTTTGATCATGGGTTCAAACCCCACCAATGAGAAGTGTGAGTATTTGGTTCAGTGCACTCATATATATACATATGTGTGTGTCCATTTAAAAGTTTAAAGGAAATGTAGCTAGGTAACAGGAAAGAAGAAAAGTTAAAATGTGTATCAGGGTTTTGCTTTACTAGTTGGATAAAAGTTATATAAAAGTCCGAAGTCACATGGCTGAGTTACTTGATTTTCTTTGTTTAACCTTATTGGAAGAAAGCTACATGATGCATGGCCATGTAGAGTACCTGAACAAAAGAAAGAAAAGAAAAGCAGAAAGAAAGCAAATGCAAAGCAAAAGCTGAGACAAAAGAAAGCACTTTTTTAGTTTAAAAAAAAAAAAAAGGAAGGAGGAGGTGGATTTAGATTTCCTAGGCTAGTTAAAGTCAGCCATGCATGAAACAAACAAAATATATAATGTTATTGAAGAAAAAAAACAAGGGTTACTTATTTGGTAGTGGCAGGTCTTTTATGTTATTGAAGAAAAAAAAAAGCTGAACCACCATCACAATCAATTAATGCTCAATGTGTATTGTAAGAAAGAGAAAATTACCTAGAAGAAGTGCACCAAAGAGTTGATGAAGTGTAGCCAATATTATCATCATTTTCAAGGGACGTACTTGATGCACCTCTTGGGTTGAGCAAATGGTTAGAATTTTGAGTAATAGGAGTTGTGACAGACAAGAAATCTTCATCACCCGATCCATCTATCAATGCAATTAAGACCAAGAGCATATATAATCATTGTATAATCATTTTATTTTTCGGTCGGTTTACCTTTTTTTTTTTTTTTGGAAGTTGGTTGGTCTACTTCATCGTATAATCATAAGTATATATATTATAAATGTACAGAACGAATTAGGGTAACAATAAAAAAGAGAGAATCTTTAAAATTTTCAAATGGGTAGCGAAAATCAGGGAGTTAAATTAGGCAAAAAATGAAAAGAAAGATAAGCAATTACCTGAGGAAGCTGCAGGTTTGTCAGTGCTCTTAACAGTTCTATACATCTGCGAAAGGCAAAAGAGACCAAGAAAATGAATAGAACAATAATGGAGAGACGTAGACTTTAATGAAATTTTGAAGTTATATATATGTATATATTCAATATATTCAAAAAAAAATTAAAGAATATTTTTACATATATTATAATGGGATAGAAAAAGAAAAAGAAAAGAGTCAAAAAAATCAAATCAGATGCTTCTCTTTCTGGATTTTTCTTGGTTTGTTTATTAACCAGGAGGTTGGTGTTTGGTAAGGTCAGTAATTGCTTCTATTATTGAGAAATGATGGCTACTTTTTATTTTATTTTGCCATTTCACTCTCTCTCCATCCCTTAAAAAGCAGAACTCGTCCTGTATCGCAAAGAGCAGACCCAACTGTTCATTCATTCACTGCACTCATCGGCTTCTGTGCCAGTTTTGACGGGCAAAGTCTTCACCAAAGGTACACAGATAAAGATAATAAAAAGGCCTAAAGGGCTGTTATTATTACAAGTATTCTTTTGGTTTCTTGTGGAAGTGGAAAAATATGAGAAGGAAATTTTCATCAGTAGGTTTCAGTTACAGACCTGTAAGTGGCTTTTGACATGAGCAAGTGTTAGATCTTTGACATCCATTAGCTCTAATACTGACTTTGGTGTTGCTCCTATGCATCAAATAGAACATTAAAAAGCACAACTCATTAATAAATAAGCAAATCCCAGCTCCAAAAAAGAACAAGATATATAATGACATATATAAATATGGAGATTTGTGGAGAGATGGAAGAAAATAAGAAAGAGATAAGTATCAATAATTTGTACTTTCATGGCCACCAAGAAGCTCCACAGCATGAACAAAACGGGCATGAAGAGAGCTTGTCCAACGCATTCTCGGTGCTCTCATGTTCCTCTTGTTTTGTAACTTAGGCATAAATCTTGATCTAATTATACCACTTCCATAAACCTCTGCACCACCAACACTACTTCTGTATTCATGATTATGGTAATGATGGTATGATGTGCCCATTCTATAGGCCGGAAAAGAACAGTTATCACCGGGAGGAGAACACGATGGGTACTGAGTGCAAGATGATGAACATGCCATTTGGTTAAAGGAAAATCTTGGATCCATTATCTCTCCTGAATTAATATTCCAGCTATTGTAAACTGGAATTCCCTTTATGGGTTTGAAGCCTGAGACATCAAGAACTGAGATCCCATTAGTATTAGCACGTTGAAGAAGGTTTCTTTGCATAGCTTGATCCACTCCAGCGAAGCTGCTATTTCTTCTCCAAGGGCTTTCTACCTCTAAAGATGTACTAGTTGGATTTGCAAGAGAAAGGTCGATGTCTTCGTCAGCTGGTTGTATGGACCCAATTTTTATAGAACTGTCACTATGTGATTTTAGTCCATCATCTTCACCATCTTCTTTGCGCCAACCATGGAAAGTTGAATCATCAGCTTCATTCGTGCCAGTGCATAGGGAAGATGGAGCACTATTTGGAAGACTTATGTGGAGTGAGAGGTCAGGAATCTGATTCAAAGATTGCTTACCATTAAAAATTCCTCCTTCGTGGGACATTTTTATTCCCAAGAAATGGATGAACTTGAGCTCTTCCCCAATTTTTCAGTACAAAGAATCCAAACCAAAAGCAGAACGATTTTTTCTTCTTTTTCTCTGAAGCGGGTATTGATTTTATTCTTGATGACAAGATAGCAATCTTAGCAAGTTAGAGTGCAGATGATGATACAGAAATGGAAAAAAAAAAAGACCCCAGTAGAATCAAGAAACAAGTAAAGGAAGTATATGTGAAAATCAAGAAGGATGAGCGAAAAAGAAAGGATTTTGAGTTTTCAACTCATCAAGAAACTGTCATATTATATAATAAATATATATAGGGAGAGAACAAGAAAGAGAAAGAGAAAGAGAAAGATGTGTGTGGTGTTGCAAGAAGAACAGAGAAACAGGAAAAAGATTGGGAAGGAATTTAGAGTTAGAGAGAGAGAGAGATGTTTTTGGGGTCGTCTGAGTTCGCTACAATACCCCGAGAGTATATATAGGAAAACGACACTTCAACAAAGCTTCCGTTTCTCTCTTTATCTCACAGCTTTCCTTTTCTAAATAGTCAAATACAAGTTAAACTGCAAAATGTTTTGGGAAATTTTATTTTCCCATCTTTTTGGTTCCCTTAATTCTCCGGAGAGGACGGTTAAATTACTCGTGTGGTGGATAGATAGAAAGAACAATTCTGCAAGTCCTTTTCTCTTCTCTCACACACACTCTCTATTTAACGTTGCCCACTATTTTTTTTTAAAGAAAAAACAGGAAAAGAATACGAATGCAATAATGGTTGAGTACAATCAAGGATAGCATATGTTATGTATCTAACAATGGTCGCATACCATATGTCTTGTCCTGGTTTTTAATAGGGCATACCCTAGATGTTTATAACGGGACTTAAACGAACCCTTATTATTTGTTTAAACCACTAAATATGATTCTCCAAAAAAATTGTTTTCAAATATATGTTGAACGGAAAGTACAATTGAATTTAATATAATGGTTCTTAAATGATTTGGCAATCATGCGAATATATTAGTGGACCTCATATGTGCCACGCTCAAATGCTCTTTCTTAAATAAGGAGTTTTAGGGTTGTTTGACTAAATTGTTGCTGATAGTGAATAGTTATAGCTGCTGACTAAGAGGTGATATAATCATATTTTATATTTATTTTCTAAATAATAAATTATATATTTGTGTGTATTTTATTAATATAAATGTTAACAATAATATATATGATGTAAAAATAAATATTATTTATACTTATAATTATAAATTTGAAGGTAATTTTTATTTTTATTATATTTTTAGCACTAAATTTAAATAAAATATTAATATGTGTTGTTACTAGTACTAGAATTCACGAGCTTTGAACATTGTTATTAATATAATTTTTAATATTTTTATTTATGTGGATGTTTTCAATAATTTTATAACTAACTCTTTTATTAAGTTAAGGTTAATTAATTAAAATTAAGAAGGATAAAATAGTAAATTTATTTTAAAATGGTAGCTGTTAGTGAAAACTCCAAATTGGAGCTGATGCGATTTGAAGATGTTTAGTATCCTAACAGCTACTAGCTAATAATTTAAAAAGTTAACAAAATACCACTGTCTTAGTTGTTGGGAAGTGAATAACTAATAGCTCCTCCCAACATTTAAACCAAACATCCCCTTAGTGTTTATTTAAATAAGTGATAATGAAATTAGAAAAATATGAAGGAAAAAAAAAACACAACACCTCCCACTTGTAAACTCAGGCAGAAATAATGATTGAATATGATGTATATTTCATTGATAATTAACGTAATATAAGAGTACATATAAATAGGTTATAAGAGAGAGTTTTTAGTGTAACAAATAATATACAACTAACTACATGATAAGTGGTAGTTACGTATGACTAATATGGTCTAACACCCCCCCTCCCACCCCAAACAAATGGGTGAGAGGTGAACAGTAGGCAAAGCTTGGAAGTAATGGCCTGAAAATGTTGAACACCCAGCGGTTTAGTAAGAATGTCTGCAATTTGATCCTTAGAAGATAAATGCCGAACCTGAATTTTCCCTTAAGCCACTTGTTCTCTGACAAAGCGATAGTCGAGTTCAATGTGTTTAGTGCCAGCATGGAAGATGGGATTAGAGGACATGTAAATGGCACCAATGTTGTCATTCCAAAGAATTGAAAGGGATAATGATGGTAAACCGAATTCATTTAGCAAGTGTTGAATCTAATTTAGTTCAGCTGTTGTATATGCCAAAGCTTTGTACTCACTTTCAGTTGAGGATCGGGCTATGGTTGGTTATTTCTTAGCACACTAGGAGATGATGTTGTGGCCATGATGGATAGCATACCCTGTTGTTGAACGTCGGTCATCAGGGCAGCCACCAGAGAAGCATTGTAAGGTTGTACTTGGGTGACTTGCGAAGAAAAAAGAGTAATTGGTCATGTGTTTGAGGTAGTGAAGGAGGTGTTTGAGGTAGTGAAGGAGGTGTTTGAGGGATTGCCAGTGAATATCGGTTAGGTTGTGTAAGAATTGGCAAAGTTTATTCACAGAGAAGCCTATATTGGGTATCGGGTCTGGTTAAGGTGGCATATTGGAGACCGCCAACAAGTTGGCGGTATAGGGAAGGGTTAGAAAAAGGTGTGCCTACTGATTTTATGAGAGGTGGGGTTGTGGCCATAGGTGTGAGACAACCTTTGGCATCAAGGAGGCCAGCTTTTTGAAGGAGGTCACGAATGTAGCAGGTTTGGTTGATTATGATGCCTGAATGGTTTCATTTTACTTGAGTTCCTAGGAAGTATGTTAATGTGACAATGTCTTTTATTGGGAATTTAGTTTTGATGGATTGAAGTGTTTGCTGAATAAGGGTAGAAGATGTACCTGTTATGAGGATGTTGTTAACATAGAATAGGAGTAGGATGACTTCAGATTCTTTTTTGAGAATGAAAAGTGAGTTATCAGCCTTTATTGTGTGACAAATCCAAGTGAGGTGAGAAATTATTGTAGCCAATAAAACCATGCCCGGGGTGTTTGATGGAGCCCATAAAGAGACTTGCATAGTTGGCAAACATAGTCAACGTGATCAACATCCATAAAAGCCTTAGGGTTGCTCCATATAGATGGGTTCATTGAGATATCCATACAAAAAGGCATTGGATATGTCGATTTGATGGAGATGCCAATTATGCATCAAATTGGATGAGTGCATCAAATTCATCTTGCATAGCTTGTCTCCATGGTTTATGCTTGTTGGCTTCAGTGAAGTTGGGTGGTTTGGTAGAGGTGAGGGATGTTTCAGTAAGGAAAGTGGAGTGTTTATTCATGGTAGATAAGCGTAGATTCATGTTGTGTGTTATGCTTGGTAGGTGTGGAGGAATTATAGATTATATGGTAATTTGGGATGGTTTGTAGTTGGATATGTCTACCACCAAGTTGATGGCATCAGGCAAGGATTGGGTGGAGAGAAGGTTATTATTTTGAGATAAGGATATGGGAGAGGTATATATGGATGGAGAGTTGGGTTCAGGTGATATTGGGTAAAAAGATATGGTTGTAGTAGATGAAGTAGAGTTTGTATGATTAAAGAGTTGTGTACCTAAAGTGGAGTGCAGTTCAGAGCTGACCTGTAACTAAGGGGATATTATTGTGGTGGAGTTGGACTTTACTGTGGTTGGATGATCTTTCTAGAAGGGGAAGTTTGCTTCAATGAAGTGAACATGGTAGACAATGTAGATTCTGCCTGTTGTCTTGTCCAAACATCGATGGCCATGGTGATTTATTAAAGGTCCAAGGTAAACACAACAGGTGGAGTGATATGCAAACTTATGTTTGTTGTAGGGCTTGAGTAATGGATAAGCTATACATCTAAAAGACTTCGAAGTCTTCATATTTCAGTGAGGTATCTGTGAGTTTAAAAAAAGGTGAGTTGCCTTTAAGTACTGAAGTGGGCATGCTGTTTATCAAATGGACAACGGTATCGAGGGCATAGAGCCAGTAATGAAAAGGAAGGTTAGAGTGAGCCATGAGTGTTAGTCATATATCCACTACATGCTGAATTTTACGTTCCACCACCCCATTTTATTCATGGGTGTGCGGATAAGCTATCTGATGATTGATGCCTTTAGATTGAAGAAATGATGTTAATTTTTGATATTTACCCCTATAATCAGATTACAAAGGCTTGACTGTGGTATGATATTGGCATTCAATGAATTTGATAAAGTTGGTGAAGACATTTGATACATCACTATGATTTTTAAGAAAGAATATTCAAGAGAACCTTGTAAAATCATCAACAAAAATTATGAAATATTTAAATCCTAAATTTGACAAAGTGGGGAAGGACCTTAAACATCATAGTACAATAGTTCAAATGGTTTTTAACTAAAGTGCTCTATAGGAGGTAAATGCAAATGACTAAATTTACCAAGTAGGCAAGAGCTACATTGGTGTTTATTGCAACTCTTGGAAAAAGAAAGATGCTGGCTGATGAGAATTTGTCTTATTGTTTTATCGTACAGCTTAGGAAAAGGATGGTGGTTATAGATGATAGCTTTGGTAAAACTGATATTGAGGCGAGGTGGGAAGAAGAGATGGTTAAGGCTTGTAGGCAATTTTGGCTAGAGGAGGTTCTTGATGGCTTTTGAGATAAGTTGGCTATAGAGTTAATGAGGAGGTTCGGGTCTCATATTGAGTGTAGTGATCATACTTTGAAATTCTGGACGGATATTACAGAAAATGATGGCATTGAATTTGGCTTGGGAAAGAGTTCAACCAAAGGTGGACAATTCATCAACAAGGGATTTAGCTTTAAGGAGGTATTGAGTGATAGGCAAGTGATGTTGTTTGAATTCTTGAAGTTCAATGGTGATTTATAGCTGGCAATTTTGTGAAACGGCACCGAATGTGTTGGCAAGGATTTGCCAAGCAGTAAAGGAAGAGGTAACATTGGTGATGTAGGGAAAATTTTCCTCGGAGAGTGAAGATAGGATCTATAAAAGTAAAAGTTGGTCCTTCTTAAACCATTGAAGGTATACCAGATTGGGAATTAGGACAACAGGATTATCAGTACTAGGGATAGTTGAAGAGGGTGCTTGTGTTATGCCATCAATAAAGCTAGTAAGTTCTTGAGAGTTGAGAAGAGGGAGGAGCTACGTCTTCCATGCCAAATAATTCTTAAAGTTGAGTTTGATAGAGAAGTTGAGTTGGGTTGAGGTTAAGGTGGGAAGAGAAAAAGAGTTTGCAGGGATGATTTATGTGCTTGTGTTTGAAGCCATTGAGGCTCTGATACCATGTAAACTAGGCAGAAATAATGATACGATGTATATTTCATTGATAATTAATATAATACAAGAGTACATATAAATAGATTACTAGAGAGATTTTGTAGTATAACAAATAACATACAACTAACAATATGATAAGTGGTAGTTATGTAGGACTGATATGGTTTAACACGACTCTCCCAAATCTCCCCTACCTTTATAAACCAAACACCAAACCCAATTTTTCACATCCTCATCATTGATTATTGCCTTGAGATGGCAAGATCATTTTCCTTCAGAATTTCTCTCCTAATTGGAATGCTGAATCTCTAAGGCAGTTATTTTCCAAATATTAGTAGATAGATAGGAAGCATTTATTCTCAAGAAAGCTTTTCTAAGGAGAACTCATTTCTGCTTTACTAAGCTTTGATTAGTTCATGATTATCACTCCTTCTTACAATATGATAACATAGTTTCGATAACCAATTTCAAACTTGAAAGGAGTTTACTTTTTTTAGCCAAATCTTCTCTCACAAACCATCTTAAGCTTCCTTTTGATCCCAACCATAATGAACCAAAATTCGGAAACCTTATCCAAAGAAGGCTTATTTTTCAACATTCATTTTGAGATGATTATTCTTTTTTTGATGTTATGTGCTACAAGCCTAAACCTACTACAATCAGGCCATTAAAGAACCTAATAGCCCACCTCCTTTAATTAAATTATTGAATCAGGTTGTTGATTCATGCAATGTTAGATGGTTTTAATAAATAATTAAATCTAGCCAACTATTGTCTTTTGGGAAGTACTCTGCTATAGCTATAAATGTGAAATGGTTTTCCAAGTCTATTGCTGGTTTTTTATATAGTTCATAATTAGCTTTCTCTATTCAACAATTGTTGATTGACTCAGGCATTCCATTGATTAAAGCTATAACCATAGGTAGATATATGAATTTATTAACTTTCTTTTTCATGTAAGAGAAAATTGAGTTTTTAACATCTCTAAAAGATTGGTTAAAGCAATGGGTTCCTAAAGTTATTGATTAGCAGCTTTGTTGTACTCTAATTAAATGTTTGATTTAGTTATGCTGTCATGGAAACCTTTTACCACTTTGGAGCATTAGTTTTTTTTAAATAGTTAAGTTCTTATATAGGGGAATATATCACGTCTAACTTAAACACTCAATGTAATTCTAAGTTTAATATAGTAAGGATTTTTATTACTACCACCTTCTCAGCTCTTTTCTAAGGTAACAAGTTTTTTATTATTATTTCCAAGGAATTTTTCTCTGAGTTCTTTTCCTTGATTCCACTTAGTAAGCCTTTAATTTCCTCCTCCTTCAATAAAGATACTAACCATCTTTCGATAACCTCAAAATGGAAAGGTGGCTAACTTGCATGCTACTAATTTAGAATTAAGCCCTATCTTTAAAGAAGCAGATCCTAACTGATGTATAATATTTATGTATATGTTTTTAGTTGAATTTTAATGAATTTCACAAATATTTTAGGTTAAAGTTATGTTTAATTATTGGAAATATCATTTGAATTAGGTAGAATTTTATTATTGTCTTTTTAAAGTTAGTCTTGAGTACTTTGAGTTTAATTCTATTTAATTTAGTACGTTTCAGTGTCTAATTAAGCTCTTTTTCTATATAGGCCATTTTTTGGAGTTAATTTGCCAAAGATTAGTGCAAGCGTCGATAAAGTCCATCACATAACCATGTCATGCACTGGAGGAGAGAGGCAGTTAACACATGGCCATGCTTCAGGCCATGTCACAAATTTGGTTGCTGTAAATGACTTGATATTTTTTGTTGGATTTTTTTTGAGGTAGCTTAACCGAATGGGACATCCATTCCATTTACGGGACAGGGACAATGGTTGGTCTCGGGGGGATGTGAGACGCTTTGTGTTTGTGGAGTTGCCACTTGATTTTTAGAAAATCAGGAAAAGATGAAAAGGACGACTTTGGGTCACTCAACGAGTATCGTCCCCAATAGAGACTCTAGGTTCGGGAGATCGTATATACTTTTTGACTATTTCTCATTATAATACTCAATATATGGCTACTGTAGCACCCTAGTTTCGGTAATGACAATTGATATATGCATATTCACACAAGCACATGATAATAATGGAAAATAAAAGAGAGTAAGTATGATTATTTACAGGGCTTTCCTAGTAAATACATCCGAAAAGGAAAAAATGGTGCAAAAACGTAAATCTAGTCTTAATATGCCTGCAAAACAGAGGTTAGCACAACTATGTGCGATTTCATCCATTCATCCATTCAGATAATAAGTAAGTAGGGAATATAAACTTAATCAAAAAAGGAAATATAGGCATAACCATTTGCATTTACAGGAATTATTATGAAATATTTCTAAATAGTAGAGGAATAACAAAAGATGCATCATTGCATCATTGGACCATGAAATGGAAGCTCTAGCTCAGAAATGTGAACTTTCACATTATTGAATGCATTTTGATGCAAAAATGACAATTTATTATAAGCAAAAATAAAGTAGAGATTATTCAATCAACATGCAAATTGCTAGTTGCACCACACAATCACAAAAATTTCTCAATTGCTGGCGGCAATAAAAGTAAAATGCAAAACAATGAAATAAATGTGCAAAAATGATTGTTTGGTCCTTAGATTCGACTAAGCTCGTTTTTGAGTTTTTTGAAGCTTTAGCTTTGCGGGATTTTCAAGCTGTCCTTGTCGAGAGGTTGAAAATGTCATGTAAAATATAAATTTGTATACCTTTGAAGCGTGCTTTGATAAAGATGTGGATGGGTTTGGTTAAAGTTGGTCTAAAAAATCTTATGAAAAATGCAGTAGGTGAGCCAAAAGTGTGTGAATTAGGACTCCTGAGTCTTCAATTCGATAGCATTTCAGTATGTGTGTCAGCTCTCGGCTCTGGCTCCCTTCAAATTGGAGATAGAGACCTCTATTTATGGGGAAAAATAGTTAAAATATGCATGATCACTTGTCCCGAGGTGTGTGTTTGATTTTACGCGTGTGCATACATATCGGGGCGCGTGATAGCGCGGAGTGCGTGTGATCACACGTTGGGACACATGATCATGCATTTGGGGGGCATGTGATCACGTGGCTAGGCATGTGGTCATGCGCTCTGACGCGTGTTCTCTAGTGTCCTTGTGTTGTTTTTGGGTCTTTTGTGCATGTTTCTAAGGTTTTGGGACCTTTCAGATGAGTTTTCGATGTCTGTTTCATCAAAATTGGCTTTCAACTTTCACGAAGTTGAACTCTGGTCTTACGAGATGAACACTGGTCTGATGAGTTGGATGTTTTGAGCAATAGTTACTCAAAATGATCTACTTATCATTCTGATAATTTATAATTCATAAAATTAGGGTGCGACTTAATGATTCGGTAGCCGATTTCGCTCTCTAGAGGCTCGGTTCGGACTTTTCAGACTCACGGCATGCTTTAGAAGCTGTATAAATGAACAGACACTTGTCATATTCGGGGAGATGTTTTCATCATTGAACCTTTTTGGGGACAGTCAAAACTTGATGTATGATAGTTGCCCCCTGTTGCAGGTTGGTTGCATAGTCTTCTAGTACTGATGTCAATACACGTGAAGCATTATAATGATGCAAAAATAGTTTTGGAAAGAGATACTTACCTGATGGTGCGCCATTTAGTCTTTTGACATCAGACCCATCATTGTTGATGTTGTTTTTATTTTGGTTGGAGGAGTCATCATCTATTTTTGTGTGCTTTTACAACCTCCTCAGGTGAGGCGAGATGATGCTTTTGTAAGCTTCCTTGGTGACAAGCAAATGGAAATGCTGCTATAACCTACTGAGGTGTCAAGCAAATGAAGATGCTACTATAACCTATTGAGGTGTCAAGAAAATGGAAATGCTACTATAACCTACTGAGGTGTCATACAAATGAAGATGCTACTATAACCTACTGAGGTGTCAAGCAGATGCTATTATAACCTATTGGGGTGTCAAGCAAATGGAAATGCTACTATAACCTATTGAGGTGTCAAGAAAATAAAGATGCTACTATAACCTACTGAGGTGTCAAGCAGATGCTACTATAACCTATTGAGGTGTCAAACAAATGGAAATGCTACTATAACCTACTCAGGTGTCAAGCAAGTGCTGCTATAACCTATTGAGGTGTCAAACAAATGGAAATGCTACCATAACCTATTAAGGTGTTAACTAGATGCTAATATAACCTATTAAGGTGTCAAGCAAATGGAAACGCTACTATAACCTACTGAGGTGTCAAATACTACTAAGCAGTGAAAATGCTTCTAAGCAGATAAAATGCTTCTAAGCAGATAAAATGCTTCTAAGCATATGAAAATGCTTATGAGTACATGAGAATGCTACTCAGCAAGTGAAAATGCTTCTAATCATATGAGAATGCTATTAAGCAAGTGAAAATGCTACTAAGTAGTGAAAATGCTACTAAGCAAATAAAAATACTACTAAGCAGTGAAGGATGCTACTAAGTAGGTGAAAATGCTACTAAGTAGATAAAAATGCTTTTGAACAGATGAAATGTTACTAAGCAGCAAGTGAAAATGCTTCTAAGCATATGCAAATGCTATTAAGCAAGTGAAAATGCTACTAAGCAGTGAAAATGCTACTAAGCAAATAAAAATGCTACCAAGCAGTGAAAGGTGCTACTAAACATTGAAAGATGCTACTGACTAGTGATAATGCAGTAATAATGTCATTATTTGTCACGTCTTGGATGTGATTCTCCTGATGTGATGATGCGCTCATCGTAAAAATGTTGTGTTTATGTCATGTCTGCTCTTTTTTTTCTCTTTTTATGAATGATGTTATGACTTTCTGAAATAGTGATGTCAAATGCAGTGCGTAGTGTTCATGTTCATGTAATATGTGTGTGTTTTATGTGTTTTTCTGCTATAATGCATGTTTAGGGCCCTAGGAATGCGTGTGTGGGGTTTCAAAGTGTGCACGTGAGCGCGTTGGGGCACGTGAAGGCCAGAGGGGTGTGTGATCTCAAGTGTCTGCACATGATCACATGTGTTTGTGCATGATCATGCACTCCGAGTGCCTTCATACCTATATAAGGCACTCATTTTTCATGTTTGGGGAGGTTCTTACCTATTTTCTAACCTTGTACGACTTCTTTTTGCATTTTGGAAGCATTTTTTCCTTGTTTTCTTCTTGCTATGTTACTGTTCAAAAATTATGGATTTTCCTCCTATTCCTGATGAATTTGATGGTATGGATAACACTTCTTTCTCCTTTGATGACATTAATTTGCATATAGGTGGTGTGGAGTTACGCAGACTGGTATGGGGACTTCTGCTACTGCTGGAGTTGTAGAGACCGTTAGGACTTGTGGTGGAGCTTTTCCTTGACCATCAGGTTCTCGAGGAGATCCTGGTCCACCTCGACTTTTTCGGGGAGGTCTAATTCCTATTGTTTATAGTTTGGAGACCCATGCTTGGACTATTCATCATCTTCAGGTCAGTTCTTGTTTACTTCCTTTGTAGCTTTTATTGCTGTTTAGCCCTTATGAAGTTTTTATTGTAGTTTAGCTCTTACTGTAGTTTAGCTATTACTGTTTGTAAAGCTTTTGTTGTAGTTTAGCTCTTGCTGTATGCTTTTTATTCTATCTAACTCTTGATGTTAATCTAGCTCTAGTTGCTTACTTGTTGCCTTTACTTTCTGTTTAGCATCTGTCATGATCGTTCTCCTGCTGCTTTATTTTTTATTTTGGTTTCGTTCCTGGAAGAATGATGAAAAGAGTTATTTTAGTGATTGATGAGTGCTTTAAATGATTTACCTTTTAGTCGCAGTCTAATGGGTTTGTCATTCAGCTACCTGGTAGCTTTAACAAGGTCAACTTATACTATCAGGGTCTTCCACTATATGTGAGGGATATGGTCACTGGGAAGGGTTTTGATGGCATTATTTCTGCCCTTACTTATAGTTTTTATGCATCGAGCTAGGTTGCGATGTGTGCTTTTTTTGAGTGGTGGATGGACACTACCCATACATTTCATTTGCCTTTTGGAGAGATGACTATTACTTTATTAGATTTTGCTGCCATTACTGGGTTGAGTTTCTCTAGGTAGCCTGTCCCTTTGAGTAATGAGGCATATAGCTCTATGGTGGTGAGGAATGTGTGGTTGAAGGATCTGTTTGGGGTCACTGCTTCTGCGAAGTCTAATTATTCTTCTTTGATTCGGTATACAGAACTAGTGGGTAAGGTTAGATCGAGATATGATGTTGGTCATGTTAGTTCGGAGCTGCTAGCTCGGTGTTTCCTGTTTTACCTTCTTGGTGCAGTTATTTTTCCGAATGCTTCAGGCACCGGTTATCTACAATTGTTACCCTTTCTGAGGAACTTGAGAGACTTGTCAAAATACAGTTGGGGTGTGACTACTTTTTCCCATATGTATTCTAGCTTGGATGTTGCTTGTAGAAGAGTCTCACAAATATGCAGCTGCTTATTCGTGCTGGATTTGAGTGTGATCTTTTATCATTATTGATTGTTTTATTGATTTTAGATGTTTTAACTTTTTCTTTTGACAGATTTGGGCTTCTGAGCTTGGAGTGCTCCCTCATCCTACTATTGATCATTTATTTAAGAGGGGTTTTCCACATCTCCCACAATGGATTCAGAAGACTTCTGATTTAATTGAGAGCCTTGCGGAGGCAAGAGATTTCCTGAGTAGATTAGCCCAGAGCTAAGTATGACAAATTTTGATCTCAGTTTTCTCATTCTTTGGTAATCTTTTGCTTATACTACTTCTTGGACAGATCCGTGCCTGCTGGTGGTTGGAGAGAGAGGACTAGTTAGCTAAAATGGCGTCAGTTTGGCGCCTGACACTAAAGAGAGTTTTATTGGCTGGTATTTTTTATAAGGTATGGTACTTGGGTGAGTGAGTCCATCGCTGGTGGGGTGAGTGAGTCCATCGATGGCCCGTATATGAGAAGAGTCCCTGTTGCTCCCCTTGTCGATATGTTTTGGGGTCAAGAGCTTACTGGAGAGGAGATTGTTTGAGCTAAGAGAGGGTATCCTTCTAAGGATCTTTTAGAGGGCATGCACTTCTCTTATTTTTGTACATTGCTCCCCTAATTGATTGATGTTGTAGTGAGTGTCCATGTCTCTCTAGTTCCACCTCCTCAGACGGATCCTACACTGCCTTTGAGTTCGAGAGGTGGGACTTTGCAAGCATCCCAGGGTCATTCTGCTTCTAGGGTAGCATCTTCTGATATGGTATGCTTCTTAGCTTTTACATTTTCCTGTTTATGTACATGTAACAAATTTTGTTAATGATAAACTGCAAATAACATGAGTTATAATAACTTATCTGCAGCGTCGAGGAAGTCATCGAAAGAGATCGGGTTCTACTCGCTTTAATGAGGAGAGTATCCTTAGGACCGAGGGGATGGCTCATCCTAGCGGTGTGGCATCTAATGGTACTGTTCTTGGGGACTTGGTAAGCACAATGCCTCCCATGTTGTATGGATTGTTTATTACAGGAGTGGGGACATATTTCCCCTTACCTAAGGCTGGCACACCCTTATCGGATGTAGCACCTGTTGACACTACTCATGTCAGTCTTTTGACTTTATGGGGTTTTCCCTTTCTTTGATTTGTTTGTTATCTAACTTCTTTGCTTTGTAGGTGCCTATTTCTACTGCTCAGTCTTGGTATACTGCTGCGATTAGCGCGTAGGAGTATTTCATGGAGTTCACAGGCGCACAGAGCATACGTCCTCTTTTATTAACCACTTATTATACCTGTTTTATGCAAATGCATGTGCCTTTATTAATGTATGAATGTAATTTATGATGCTTATTTAATGTAGAGTCAGCACATTCTCGCTAGCCATGAGTGGGAGAGAGAGCGAGTATCTTGGAGTGAGCGCGTCCAGCAGCTGGAGCGAGAGTTGGGCACTCTTCCTATGGACCAAGGTGATGAGATGCATGGTTCAGATGGCAGAGATGCCTGAGTGAATTTAGCTTTTGCTCATGATGGCAACCATGGCTGACGTAGTTGTTTAGGAGGTTATGTATAGGTTTTTGGCTGTAGTTGCTTGTTGTTGTATCACTTTCCCAAGATCATAGACTCTAGATGTTGTATATGGGCTTCTGTCCCATGTGTTGTACCTCTTTTTCTTTTCCCAGTATTATTGTGTCTTCTGTAATAGTTATGTTTATTTAATGACTTTTATTTCATCTGCCTCTTTTATTTTATTTTATTTTTCCCTGTGTTGCCTAGGGCGTCTCTTTTCATAGCTTTTTGTGCCTAACTGGGCATATTTTTTCTTTTTCCTCTTTTGCCTAGGGCGTCTCTTTTCAAAGTTTTTTGCACCTAGTTGGGCTTTTTTTTTAGGCATTGATGATAACAATTTGCGATTTTTGGAGAAGAAGTGAAGAAATGGACGAGAGCTGTAAGTATGAAATGAAGAAATGCAAATTCTACTTAACATATTCAATGAATTTAGATGATAATCATGTATTGCATTTTCTCATATGTACTTACATGATTTGAAAAGCATTCACATATTTACTGAAAACATTTAAGAAAAGCACAGTTGCATTCATGCAGATTTCGATTTGACAGTATCCCTATCTTTAGTTATCCTTTTGAGGTTTTCTAACTAAGTATTTTCTCTCTGTTTTCCCTAACTTTTGCCTAGGCCGCCCTTTTGGGTTTTCAACCTAGTGGGAAATTCCCTAATTTTTGCCTGAGCATCCTTTTTTCAGTTTTTAACTCAGCGGAATTTTTATTTTTATTTATTTGTTTATTTTAGTATTTTCCTTAGACATAGTATTTCTTCAAGCGATCTATGTTGGTTGATTCAGAGAATTCATTCCCTTCGGAATCCATCTGTTTGGCAGCTCCTCTTAATAGAACAGTTTTGACCAGATATGGGCCTTCCCAATTTGGCCTGAACTTCCCTCTTGGGTCTGAGAGGTTATGTTTAGCTTGCTTCAGTACCTAGTCCCCTGCTTTTATTCTTTTAGGTTTTACTTTCTTATTAAAAGCCCTAGCCAATCGAGCTTGATATAGCTTTGTATGGTATAGTGCTTTGAGTCTTTAACTGTCCAGAGTAGTGAGGTTGTCATGCCTTTACTGTGCCTATTGTGCTTTAGGCAGTTCAGATTTGATTGCTACTCATAACAATTTGATCTCCACCTCCATTGGGAGTACCACTTTAAATCCGTATACTAGTGAAAAAGGAGTGGCCCCTGTTGAGGCTCCAATAGTTGTTCGATATCCCCATAGAGCATATAGCAGCCTGTCTGACCAATCTCGATAAGTCTGAGTAATTTTTAACAAGATTTTTTTAATATTTTTATTTGTAGTCATTTTTTGTTTGCTACTTGTTTTGCCTCCAGTCTTGTATATGATTCTGCTTCAACCACTTTGTGAAGTAGTCGACTACCACTAGGATGAATCTATGTCTGTTTGAGGCCACCGGGTGTATTTCCCTAATTATGTCTAACTCCCATACTAAAAAGGGCCATAGGGAAGAAATAGAGTGTAGCTCTATTGGGCAAAGATGGCTGACATCCCCGTGAATATGGCATTTGTGGCACTTTCTTACGAATTTGATGCAATCTTCTATCATTGTCATCTAAAAGAACCCTTGTCTTATCAGTTTCTTAGCTAAGATGGCTCCAATCATGTGTGGACCACAGACACCCTCGTGTACTTTTTTCATTGCTCTTGTAGCTTTTGTCTCGCTTAGACATCTAAGCTGTATCCCATCTGAAGTCCATCTATATAATACACCCTGGTGTGATGCGAACTTTGATGCCATTGCCGAATAACTGCATTATCTTTTTCAGTTACCTTCTTAGGATAAATCCTTTTCGTGAGATATTTCTAGATATCATAGAACTAGGGCTTGTCGTCTGCTTTCATTTCTGCTACTCTGAGGCATTTGTGATTGGGTTGCCCTGATTAAAGTAGGATTAGAGGCTTCATGGGCATTTTAGTTGGTCCTTCCCATATCGATGCTAGGGAAGCGAGTGCGTCTGCCATTTGGTTATGGTTTCTAGGAGATGGATGAATTTGCATTTTCAAAAAGATAAGGCGAGCTATTGCAGGTGACTCAAGTATGGCCTCAAATATTATTCTTTCAGTTCCTATTCTTCTATTGTTTGATTGATTACCAACATGGAATCCCCAAATATTTCGACTTCTGTCCCTCCTAGAACTATCAAAGCTTCCATGCCTAGTGCACATGCTTTAAATTCTGCCTCATTGTTCATAACCTTGAATACTAGCTTTTTAGCGATTGGTACCACTTCTCCTTCTAGTGTTAGGAGTATAATCCCGACTCCTACTACGAATTGATTGACTGCCTCGTTAAAGTACATGCGCCATCCCTGTACCTCGATGGCCGTACTGAGGTCATCCGGTAAGTCTAATTGAACTTCTTCCGAATCTGGGATTGAGTTGAGGGCTAAGAATTTGGCAACTGCTCTTCCTTTTATTGTCTTTTTAGTCAAATACTACACATCAAATTTTGTTAGTAAGACGAGCCACTTGGCAAGTCGACTAGAGAAGGAGCTTCGTAGAGATGCTTCATAGGATCCATTTTGGACACAGCTTGAATCCTATAAGATTGAAAATAGTGTCAGAGCTTCTTTATTTCCCATACCATTGCTAGGCATATTTGTTCGACTTGACTGTACTTTTCCTCATAAGGTAGCATTTTCTTGCTCAGGTAGTAGACCACTTGTTCTGCTTTACCTTCTCCCTCTTGGGCTAGCATTGCACCGATCGCATTCCCTTCAATGGCTAAGTACAAGGTTAATTGCAACCTTGACTTGGGTCATTTCAAAATTAGTGGATTGGTCAGGTAGTTTTTGATCTTGTCAAATGCTGACTGACATTGCTCATTCCATCTGACTGGCTGATCTTTTTTAAGTAGCTTAAAAATAGGCTCGCAAACTGTTGTTAACTTGGCGATGAACCTGCTTATGAATTGTGGCTTCCCTAGAAACCCTCTGATTTCTTTCTCGATTTTTAGCATTGGCATTTTTCTAATTTCTTTTGCTTTATTTGGATCCACTTCGATTCCATTCTGACTAACGATGTATCCTAACATTTTGCCAGAAGTCACCCCGAATACACACTTCTTCTAATTAAGCCTAAAATTGTACTTTTTAACCCTTATGAGGAATTTTTTGAGAGCAGCTGGATGTCCTTCTCCAGTTTTCTACTTAACCATCATGTCATCTATGTACACCTCTACCTCTTTGTGCATCATGTCATGGAACATAGCTGTTGCCATTCTCTGGTAAATTGCACCCGCATTTTTCAGGCTGAAGGGCATTACCTTGTACCCCATTATGTTATGAAAGACATCTTTGCTTTTTCAATGATGGCCATTAAAATATGATTGTATCCAGAGAATCCATCCATGAAGGAATACATTGCACAAGTGGCAACATTGTCTATTAACACATCTATGTGAGGTAAAGGGAAGTCATCCTTCCATCTTTCTTTGGTACTAGCACAACATTTGCTAACCATTTTGGATAGTCCAATACCTCTAGGAACTTGGCTCTGATTTATTTCTCATTGTCTTCTTTTACCAACTAGGCCCATTCTAGTCTGAGTCTTCTCAACTTCTGTTTTACTGGTTTACACCCCTCTTTGGTGAGAATGTAGTGTTGAGCGATGTCCCTGTCGATGCCGGGCATGTCTTCGTATGTCTGAGCAAATACTTTTAAATATTTTATTAATATTTTTTCAATTTCTCTCCTCTCTTTAGGGGTAATGTCTTTCAAAATATGCAATGCATGGTTCATTTTCTATGCCAATGTTAAATGGTTCAGTGCATATGGAATGAATGTCAAATATGTAAGTATTTTGATAAATGCAATGCACTCTACCATTAGAAAAGACATCAAACAAGTAAGCAAAATATGATTTCATTGCACTAACTTTAGAGTTTATTACATCATCAATTTCAAATAAAGAAAAAGTAAAAGTAGGCTAATATTCTCTAGATCAGTTATCTGACAAACGGTTATGTCTGCAAATTACCCACTGCTTGTAGGTCTTGTCAGTGGTATTATCCCAGTGACTGGTGGTAAAGTGATGAATGATTCTTCTTCTCCATGTCCTCTTAAAGTGATCGACGAATCTTTGAGATATTCTGCCACCTTAAAAATCTGTGGGCCTGGATGGCACATACTGTCTTGCCATTAATGTCAGATAATAGTAGGTGCATGATTTGAATCCTGAGATCATTACATAATTAACATATGTGCATAAGGTTACATGTTCCAACCTCCGCCAGGGACACCTCCTGGTTATCTACTCTTATGGAGTATTTTTGATACACTCCATCCATTCTTCGGCTAAAATGTGTGCTGAGCGGCCACTGATGTCCTTGATGTGCCTTCTTTGTGGTTCCTTAGTTGATATTTCATGCAGTTACCAGCGGGTTTTTCCAGGAGGTTTAACTTTTCTTGTAACCAGATATAAAGTGGGCTTCTAATAAAATTTGAATGTTTTCCAGTTCTGCAATCATCCAAGCCTTGAATAGTTTCAGCCAAGATTAGTGGGAAGGGAGTCATTCCACATTCTATGCCCTCGATTACCTGGAGTATCTTGTAATCTCCCAACCCATCATGTGACACTATGAAGTACTAGGTGAAGAGATAACAAGTAAGGAGTCATGCCTATGGCAAGCTTCCAGCTTTCTTGATAGTACAGGTACCCTGGAGTTGTATAGGAATCAATCGTTTATCTGTAGTAACTAGTTCATCAAGCTTTTGTGGGCTCAAGTCAAGTAGCGCTGATCCAAGACCAGGATATTTGATATCTTGATCGATAAAGACTGCTTCTTCAGTTTTGGTAAGGATATGTCCTGCTATGGCACTAAATTCTTCATATAATGAGCATAGTTCCATAGTATTGAATAAAATGCTATTGCTGCATATAGGAGGTCATGATTGAGGCGTATATGCTGGAACATTTTGATGCACAACATTCCATAGGATTGTAGCCTTTTCCAATTGGCCTTATCAAGATTGTGGAGGAAATGTCTGGTCAGGGTTGTTTGGGCTTGGAGGTTCTTGACCATGATGCCATTTTTGAACAAACCTTGAATTGTTGCTATCATTCTCCCATAATTATGTCAGGAAGACTCAACCTCATGATCACTCATGTTGAGATCTTATTTATTGCACATTAGTGAGATAGAATAAACAAAGGATGAATAATGTATGCATGGAATGTGCTTGCAAAAGAATATGATTAATATGTATGTATGATGTGCTCATGCATAGTTTTATTATGATAAATGCCAATGGCTGCAAAAAATGTGGTTAGTCTGTGATGCTTATATGTATGTCATGTACGCATGATTATATAAGAGATTGTTAGCTTTTCCTACACAAGGAATAAACCACTCATAAGCAAGCTCTCACTTTCAACCTTATCGCTCCACGAGGTTATTGAATCTCTTTCCTATGTGGGTCTTGACCTGATAATCAATAGGGGACTATGGTTCCGCTCTCGGACTAGGCTATTTTAATGTATATTGATTAGAACTAAAAGGTAAACTAAGGAATAATGCTTAAATGCACTTAAGGCAATCATATAATGTCAATGTGGGGACCAGTCATTAGGTCACAAATGGCGTCTATAGTCAACACACGTCTGCGTGCGCAGGGGTTATAGCCAATAAAAGAGGTCTGATTTCGCATCCCTGCATCGATATTCGATATGTTTACCAAGAGGCATAAAAGTATTGTCTAGTAGTTCACAATTTGATTCTTTCAACATAAATGTTTGCTATCTAGTTGAATTCTTGGCCCATCTATTTGATCTGATAAGGATAAATGGACGACGCTCATAGGTTTCGTAATCAAAAGATGTCACTATTCACCAGTTCTTATAGGCTATTCATATTGAGGTGGATGATTCTTATCATTTCTTGCACATCGGGCTTGTGTAAGGTAAACAAGGATCACACAATCTAAGTGTGAGCAGTATGTGAGAACGGACGTAATGACATTAATTGGTGTTAGAAACTAAAAGCATCATAGCACTTATGAATGTCAGGTCAAACAGATAGCATCAGGGCAAGCATACAAAGCTTGGTGGGATCCTAGTGGAGATTTCTATTGGTTTATTTACATGGGCTGAGTTGAGGGTATAAAGGCTAAGAGCTCCTTTAGCGAGAATGCCCCCTCATGACTAGGGTTATGGACTCCGGTTAGTGAGTCTGGCATTTTTTTGATAACTCGGGACACCCCCTTTAAGGACTTGGGTCATAGATTCTGGTCTAATAAGTCTAGCGAAACCATGAGTAAAGGCTAAAGGTGACAAATCTGAATCGGTCACCCTATGACTCATGTGGAATCATAGTGGATCACTTTCTGTCATTATCAGCTGATTGGGACCAAGAGTGCATGTGTGATTGTGTAGTGCAAATGCAGTGGTGAAGGGCTCCATATAATTGAGGAGAAATAGTTATTTTCAAAACGATCTCTCTAGCCAGAGTCACTTATGGAGTCGCCACTGTGAGCGACCTATATATTTCTGCTAGGTTTTTTTTGAGGCAACTTTACCGAATGGGATATCTGTTCTGTTTACGGGATAAGGACAATGGTTGGTCTCGGGGGGATGCGAGATGCTTTGTGTTTATGGAGTTGCCACCTAACTTTTAGAAAATCAGGAAAAGATGAAAGGGACGACATCGGGTCACTCAATGAGTCTTGTCCCTAACAGAGATTCTAGGTTCGAGAGATTGCATCTACTTTTTCACTATTTCTCATTATAATACTCGATACATGGCTACCGCAGCACCCTAGTTTTAATAATGATAGTTGATATATGCACATTCACACAATCACATTGATTCATCCATTCGGATAACAAGTAAGCAGGGAATATACACTTAATCAAAAGAGGAAATATAGGCATAACCATGTGCATTTACAGTAATTATTATGAAATATTTCTAAATAGTAAAAAATAACGAAAGATGCATGATTGCATCATTGGACCATGAAATGGAGGCTCTAGCTCAGAAATGTGAACTTTCATATTATTAATTGCATTTTGTTGCAAAAATGGCAATTTATTATAAGCAAAAATAAAGCAGAGATTATTCAATCGACATGCAAATTGTCAGTCTCACCACACAATCATAACATTTTCTTAATTGCTGGCTATAATAAAAGTAAAATGCAAAATAGTGAAATAAACGTGTAAAAATGATTGTTTAGCCCTCAGATTCGACTGAGCTTATTTTTGAGTTTTTTGAAGCTTTAGCTTTACGAGATTTTCAAGTTTTCCTCATCAAGAGGTTGAAAATGACGTGTAAAATGTAAATTCGTATACCTTTGAAGCTTGCTTTGACAAAGATGTGGGTGGGTTTGGTTCAAGTTGGTCTAAAAAATCCTATGAAAAATATAGTAGGTGAGCCAAAAGTGTGTGAATTAGGACTCTTGAGTCTTTAATTTGATAGCATTTTAGTGTGTGTGCTGGCCCTTGGCTCTGGCCCCCTTCAAATGGGAGATAGAGACCCCTATTTATCGGGAAAAATAGTGAAAATACGCGTGATCACGAGTCCTGAGGCATGTGTGTATATGGTTTTACGCGTGTGCATGCATATCGGGGCACGTGATAACGCGGAGTGCTCGTGATCACACATTAGAATGTGTGATCACGCTTTAGGGGGTGCATGATCATACCTTGGCGACCCGTGATCACGTGCAAGGGTGCATGATCACGGACCCTGACGTGTGTTCACGTGCATCCTTATGCTATTTTGGGCCTTTTGTGCATGTTTTCATGGTTTTAGGACCTTACGGATGCATTTTTGACATCTGTTTCATCAAAATCGGGTTCCGACTTTCACAAAGTTGAACTTCGGTCTTACGAGATGAACACCGGTGTGACGAGTTGCATGTTTTGAGCAATGGTTGCTCGAAATGATCTACTTATCATTCTGATAATTCATAATTCATAAAATCAAGGTGTGACTTAATGATTTGGTAGCCAGTTTCACTCTCTAGAGGCTTGGTTCGGGCTTTCTAGACTCACGACACGCTCTAGAGGCGGTACTAATGAACAAACACTTATCATATTTGGGGAGATGTTTTCATCATTTGACCTTTTTGGAGACAGTCAAAACTCGATGGATGAAAGTTACCAAAAAGTTTTAGCCCATTCATGAGAATGGTTGTGATATAAGTCATGCCATATTTTGCCATCCAAAAGAAATGAAGAACTTCCATTCATGGATAAGAATAAAGGCATGCTTGCAATCGTGTCCCATTATGTGCAAAAGAAAAAATTTTATGAAGATCAACACGGTCACCACACAACCATGTTGTGGACCATGTCACCATCAGGAAAAGCAAATTAAGTTAGCACATGGGTTGGACCACGACTATGCTTCAGATTGTGCTGAATATGGAAACATTTTTTCATCATTTTGAATTAGGAAACTTGGGAAGATTTGGACTCTACAATTGGATGACTATATAAAGAGAAGTTGGAAAGCTAATTAGGGTTGTTGATCAACCTTAAAAAGAATCCTAAGCTCGAAGAAGATTGCGATCAAGGAGACGAAGTCAAGCCAACATCGAGTCTTATTTATATTTCTTCTTCTTCTTGTTTCTATTGATGCTTAGATTATTCTAGTCGTTAAAAAACTCAAGCATGTGTAATTAAACCATTTAGGGTTTGGATTTATATTGCTAGACTATTACTTCTTTGGATTTTATTTCCGTTCAATAAATTAGTAGTAAGTCAATTTTACAAGTTAATCTTAATTATTCTTATGTTTAAATTTGGGCCTAATTGGATACATGTTTGTGGATAAATTAGAGACAATAAAAGTTGTATGATTTATTTGCTCATAAACTTGTGAAACTTAGGAAACTCGATTACAAAAGTAGACAAATCCTTCGGAGAGCAATAAATCGCTAAAGAACTTAATGAGCCTTAATTAATTAACTCAACCATGCAAATAGGCTGTAATTAATTTTGGTATGCTTAAATGATCTCAAAAAGGGACTTTAGGTTATTTGAGCAATTTACCCTTGATTGTAACTAATAGATTGAATCGTGAAATGATATAGTATTTCAAGTAGTAGCTGGTGAAGCAAATCCGAACTCTGATTATTAATTATTGAATTTTAAAGTTATAATTTAACATTTGGAATTTATTATTGTTACATATTTTATTATTTCATTTCTATTTATTTTGACATTGTTAGCTCATAGGAATACAATTAAGGCTAGTACTTGGTATTAATCTCCTCGTGGGAGTGACACTCATACTCATATTTACTACTTGTCGCAAACCTTGCATTTATAGAAATTAGCTAGCACTAACCATAATTCAAACTCAAATTCTAATTCTAGTCCTTCTACTGAAAATTTAAGGGACTTTTTTAAGGTAGGTCCCAATTCAGTTATAGACAGAGATGCATAATTTAAGGAGTAGTAGTTGCTAAGAAGAAACTGATACTAGCTAATATAGGACATTGTTATTTATTCCATGTCACTATCATTTGTTTAGCCTCTTGTTTTTATTCTAGCATCTTATAATCCAGTTGTTATTGGACATCTTGTGTTTTGCCAAGAAAAAAACTCATAAAATTTTAAAGCTTAGTGAGTTTTTGAAAGAAAATCACAAGTATAAATGCAAAAAGTGCAAATTTGTTTTTAAGAAGTAGCATTCTATTCGTATGATTTTGAGCACCTCAAATTCTTAGTAGCCATCAAATAGTGACATTCTATGTAAGACATGTTAGACTAGCAAGCATATATATAAGATGCATAAGTAATGCAAAAATACATATAGAGTCCCTTACAGCCTAATTTCTCCCACACATGTTGTTCATTCAAATTTTTTTCCTAAGTAGGGCTTACTAAGACATCAATGGGGAATGAACTGGCTCATTTTGTTAGTATAAATGTGCCATAGTGCCATTTCTTGTATTATAAATGACATTGTACTTTTATCCCTATAGCAATTAAATATTCATTAAAATAATGTGTTTGTTTATTTGAGTATTTACCCTTTAGCATTATGTTAAAAGAATTTACTATCAAGGGTTGATAATATGAGTGAAAAATTCTTTTAGTACATATGCTATAAAATGTTCATAGTCTCAGGATTAATATATGGATATTATTAATCCATAGACTATCACCTCTATCTATTTTCCTTGATTAATATGCAATATCGATAGTGGGAGGTAGTGAGTCTCATGCTACTTGATATGAGATATCATAATAGACATGTGGATACTCATGTGATGGGTGGATCAAACTGTGACATAAGATAAGTGATTTTATGAAAATTCGCTTTTGTCAACAATCACTGTCTTGGACATAATGGTGCATATGGTCCTTTGACCTAAGGTAACACGGTCATCCACATATGGTTGGTTAGATTTTGTTACCGCTTACATACCTATGCTAGCCATGTATGGGTATATGGCATGTGGTGGCTCTAGTCGGATATATGTAGGGATGAGTGATCGACCAAGATGGAATTCATAGCATGGAGTGAACCGGGATAAGATCCTATGCTATCTAAGTTATTCTCGATGAATAAGTACCTGGCCAGGTCAAAACTGACTTAACCGAAAAAAATTTCGGTGCTAGAAAGTGTTTCTATAAGAAGTCATGTTTGATCGAGAATTGAACTAAAGATGAGGTCATATGATTGAGGCAATTAGAGTTTGACTGACCATGACTCTAGCCAATGTCGGGATCTTATAATGAAGGGACATTGATTGCACGATATTTATATTCTATTGTTCTTATGAATCTACGGATAGCATTAATTTCCAATTGGGTAGTCATGACATCTATGCTAGGGGTCACTCATGACTTATGGAAACTAAATGTGATTAATTAGGATTTTCACATTTAGCTTGGAAAGAGTTTCCAATAATATTAAGAGTTAATATTATTTATTTCCAATGCCATTTGGACTTGAAACTAGTAAGTCATACACATAAGAGTAGCATCGACAATGATAATAATTAATTTGATTATTTAATTAAAGTGTTTAATTAATTAACTAAATTGGATTTTCGCTTGTGCAGGGATCTAGCATATCCTAAAATCTAATTCAAAGGTTAGGACTATAAAATATTAATTTAGACTTAACTTAATATGTGATATTAATTTTATGGACCAAATTGATATTTGCCACCTTTACTAGTTTAGATATGGGCCATGAGATGGACCATATATATGTAGTTTAATGGATGATGAATAGGCTTAGATAATTAAGTGTATTAGTGAGAAGGGCTTTTATTTAAGTGTTAAATAAAGCCCATAAGACTAATTAGTGGATGTTGTAAAGATGGGCCTATTTAAGAGTTAAATGAGCAAAGCCTAAGCCTACTTACTAAAGGAGGTACCACCTAAGCATGTGACATGGTGGCCACATAAGCATTGCTTTACATACAATGTGATTGCATGGTTGACGACATGGAGATGTGTCATAAGCATGCACCTTAAGTTAGTGGTCATTCTCTACACGCATAAGGTACCTTATTTTGCACTTAAAGTGAAAAAGTAAGCACATGCACGAGATTGCTTATCCTACACTCAAGCTTGAGTTAGTGGAGAATCTCTACACATGCAAATTAGTCTCTTACATATATACACTTAGTTAGTGGAGTTTCTCTACACACTTAACTTACCATTTTCCTTAGACATATTAACACAAAAAGAGAGAAAACAAGAGTTGAGACTTCTTCTTCTTCTTCTTCTTCTTCTTTTTTCTAAGTGTGTGAGTGAGAGATACAAGAGTTGTATTTCTTCATAAGTCCATTGTCATCATCCCTTATGAAAGAGTTGTGCAAGTGAAGGCTACATTAATCCAAAGGAAACAAGAATTCCTACATCATCCAAGCAAGGAGAGGAGCTCTAGCAAGCTTTCGGGTCACCATAAAGGAGGAGCTTATGGGTAGAGATTCTTGAAAAACTTGGAGTCATTCCAATGCCACTTATGTGTTTCAAGCTAGAGGCTTCACACTTGGGGAGCTAGAAGCCTATAGATTTGCATCAACCATTTCCTAAAGCCTATCGAGTGTGCTACCGACATTTGGGGTTTGTAAAAGTTACTAAACTCTAGATGTAGGTTTCTTGCCATGGTTTGTGTTTTGGTTATTTTGTGAATCTTTGATTTATGTTGTCTATTAAGCATGCATCAAATTAGTTGTGTAAATTAAATGTGTTCTAATCTTGGTAGTTTTTGGAATTCTTGCCTTTCATGCAAGGATTACACACTAGGAAACTTTTTTGAAATTTATCCTAACCGGTTTCGTGCTCACACCACGCTTCTACTATATTCTGGTGTGTGTAATCAATTCGTTCCACATTCATCCTCTTAAAAAAAGTTAACATATAAAGTGATTTATTCCTAAAATGTATGACTATATTTTCACTAAATGTTAGGGGTTTTTGCATTATATATAATTAGGTGGCCATTTGGGAGGATGATTAACCAAGTAGGTAATATCGGGGTAACTATAAGGCTAAACCATGTGGATGCCAAGTTTAGATTTGGAAGTCCAAGAATTTTATTGATGTTGTTGTTGACAATACTAGTTTAAATGGTGTGTATATAAGTCCTAAGCTTATAAGCAACGATTTACCATGATGGGTTAAATTCGGGTGAGTGGCATCGTAGACCCCCACACAGTAGCTCCATTTTAAGCTTAAATGTCATGATGCAAGTTAGTTCAAAATAGTACACATTAAAAGTAAAGTATCAACATCAAGATTAATATCTTTATTCCCTAGTGGAGTCACCATTATTGACCTCAGTGCGCTAACTCAACACTAATTTATTCACTTTCCTTTTTCATTATTGTGAAAAATATAAGAACAACAAGGGGAATACTGGAAGTGCATCTGAGGATGCTAATTGGAGCACTTACTACCTTAGAACTTAGCCAAGAGAAGAAATGGTGTTGCCACTTAGTATCACCAGATAATTTTTTTGATTAGGGACTAGGTCCTACACGTGTAGCCTAGCTTACACATTTAGGATTTTCAATTTTGGTTCTAAAATTGTAGCTTCTTACATGCTTCATTGATTTTGATAATTTTTGTAACTAGTTTGATAATTTTGAAGATGGTATTATCTCTTTTATTGATTTTAGGGTGTTTAGACATATTATCAAAGTTGGTATTATCTCTTTTATTGATTTTAGGGTGTTTAGACATTCATTTTCTCTTATAATACCATTTTCTATATATTACATGTTTATTTAGCTATTTCTAGGTTGGTTTGCATGCCTTAGGTTTGTTTCTTATCATACTATTTTATTTTATCTTTGTTGGTATGATTTGGCATGTTTTGATATGTATTATGATTGTTCCATCTATTTTGGTTTGTTTTGTGATGCTTTAGGATAATGTGCCATTTTGACAAGTTTTGGGGGAAAAAGGTCTCAACTTTAAGGTTTTTAGGCCTCTATATTGCAAGTTTAAGGATTTAAGGGACAAAATAGCATGCTCAAAAGGTTAAAAAAATATAGTTCTCATCCTTGCACATCAACATAGCTTCATCACTGAATCGTGCTTAGGGACTACCAAAATTTAAGGTGTGACAATGTACAAAAACAAGCATAGGCATGCATTAAAGTTCATCCAACTTCAATGTCTTAATCACATTCAACTTATGCCAAGTTGAATTTGCTTTATATAAAGGACTTTGGAGGTGTGGAATTCCTTATTTATATCATCAAGACATCATGCATAACTCTTATGGACATTCATAAATACTTTAATATAGGATTTAACATAGATTACAAGATTGTAAGCGTGGAGTTCAAGCATAATAGTTTCATTCAAGTCAATTATAAGGGGATTTCTTATATCTTATTTTCTATAATTTTGATGTTTGCTAGAGCTATCATGTTTTGCTTCCTGTTTCTTTTTTCATAAACATGAGGAGCTATATCTATTATGTACTAAGGTTATCTTAGTTGCTTAGGGATGTATTACACTTATATTATTCATTATAATATAATTCAAATTTTCTTGCATATAGATTTATTTTTGTGCCCAATGCATTCAATAATTATGCTATTGCATATGTTTAATTGTATTGAACTCAAGAGGTCATATATATCTCGGATGTTAAGAGGAGAGGAGATTTACCCTTAAGACTTTAAAAAAAACTATTAACTTCAGTTTGAGCAATTGTACTAGATAAACAACCTTATAATTACTTGAGAAAGAATTAAAGGAATTTAATGAGAAAGAATTATAAGAATTTAAGCAGTAGCATCATGTGCATAATTTAAGTTAGATTATAATGATAATATTTGTAAGTTGATATTTGAACTAAGTGAAAGGAGAACCTCTAGTAATTGCATTAAAATCAATTTTTTTCTTAAGTTAAATAGCGACTTAGTTTTATTTTAATTAAATCGTGACTTAGTTTTTTTAGTTTATTTAAGTTAAATGTTATTTATTTTCTTTTAAATCCTTGATTTGATTTGTTTAACTAAGTGATTAACCAAGCAAAAAACAATGCATAACTTCTTTATGGTAACAATATTTTTAGTTAATAACTACTATATTACTTACATGATTTATATGCTTGCAGGTCTCACCATATGGTCGTGCATAGGAGACTTAGTTCAACTATAATTCAACCAGTTCAACTCCAATTGACTTCTAATTCTCATCCATTCTATAAAAAGCAACCATGGAAGGCTGGAGAAGACATTTCGATCATCCAAATCACATTATAAACATTCATCAGATTATATTAGATCACATTCTTAACATAATTACAATATTATAAGTGTAAAGTTCATGCAAATAAGTGTGGGTGAGGAGATATAAAGTTTTTCTTGTTCTTCTTTTTTTATTATGATATTTGTAAGAGCTTCCATGTTTTGCTTTCTTGTTTTCATTATCATAAGTAGCTAAATTTATTATGTGCTAGGGTTAACTATGTAGTTTGGGAATTTATTAAACCTTTATTTTTCATTCTAATCTTACAATATATGGATATTATTTTTTTGCTTAATGCTACACTTTTCAATTTAGTGTGTCTTTATGTATATTTAAGTTTATTAACTTCAAGAGATAAGTTAGGGTCATTTTTCAAAACCTTGAAGGCTTATGATTAAAACTTGAAAATGTCTCGCCATTCATTGAACTTGATGAAGAGAAATGCTTTTTAAGCCTATTCTGACTTAACTGAGCCACTAAAATCTAATCTGATTACTAATTAAACCTTATTGATACAAAAATAAAGCCAAAACAAACCTTAACCATACCTGATGGTGTTGGGAAAGAGGTTTGAGGTCATCAATAAAAGAGAATTGCTCTTGAGTTGCATCTTCTATGTTAATAAGTAAATTTCTATTTAAGTGCTAGTTTTTATCTATTTTAGTCTGGCTTTTGTTCTCCAAGACTAGATTTAACTTAAGGAAGCCCTATGATAAAAGGTCAAACTTTAGTCAACGAGATTATCTGAGGGTTAAATCTAATTCCTGAAGTCAAATTTTAGTACGAATCTGTCTTTTAAAATTATCATATTTTATAAGTCCCATTTGACAAAAAGTTAAATCTTTTCCTCTAGTGGTCAAACTAGATCCTACAAACTGTCCAACTCCTCATCCTTATCCTTAAAAGGGCACTTGACATAAGGAGTGCACACCTAGTATAAAATATTCCATTTTTGGGATATACCATGAAAAGTGTCATATAAAAAGTGAATACGGATTTTTATTTACATATAAACCTTAAACTTCTTAAATTTATTACATCATTGTCACTCCTCTTGTTTGCCTATAAATAGAAGGTCCTAGGATCAATTCAATGGAGGATTTTGGGTGGGAAAGAGAGCTGATAAGATTAAATTATAAAGATATAAAGAAATTATGTCAATATAGTGAGGGTTGTGAGAGAAATTGAGAGAAAATAAGCAAAAATAAAACCAAACCCTTGTTCTTTCTCTTTAATCCTTCATTTCTCAACCTAAACACCAAAAACAAATCTCTATAAACCCATATCTAATCTAGTACAAACTTGTTTCTCAAATAGAACTCTAACTCAAATTAAATACTATCCAAGAACCCGTTTGTCCTTAAACATTCTCAATAAATTCTCTTCAATCAGTTTTTCTTTCTTGGTGATTTATCTATCAAATTATAAGGCTAAACACTTTTAAAAACACATTTTTCATTAACTTTGATCTTTATTTTTGGTTTTAGTGCATTTTCTTTTTAATGTTTTTAATAAAAATATTAGATTTTTGAGTTTTCCGGGGGTGAATGGCCGGAATTTGCTGATGAACAGCCAGCCATCCATCCTTCATGCTTTGTCCTACATGATTCCTATAATGATCCTAGAGGTACCCAAATGTATATAATTGTTCATAAAACTTCTAAGCACACCCCATAACGTCCTAGGATAATAGGATTTGAGTATTTTCTCATTTATTTTTCATTTTTAATTGATTCTCTTTTAAGTTAACATCTTCATTTTTAACTCTTATTTATTTACTTATCTATATGAACCTTGCATTTGGTTGATGATTAAGACTTTGATCTCTA
The DNA here is from genome assembly GCA_949671775.1 of Mallotus repandus. Lineage (NCBI taxonomy): Eukaryota > Viridiplantae > Streptophyta > Magnoliopsida > Malpighiales > Euphorbiaceae > Mallotus > Mallotus repandus. The sequence goes on along the minus strand of CATIWM010022809.1, from coordinate 10,328 downwards.
TTATTTGATTGATTGTGTAATGAATTCTTATTTGTTTAATGTGAATAAGTGTCCCTTTATATGTGATTTTTAGTTTCTTTTGCATGTGATGTGCCTATGTTTTTATATTTTGTGACATTCATTTGGTGTCCTTTTGATTTGGTTAGTGTTGTTTTGGGATAATAAAAGTTTTGATTTGAATTCCATAGTTGTGTCTTATATGAAGTTTCTTGTTGGATATTATGTTTGAGGAGTCTTGTTTTCATTACTATTGAATTATACTATGATGATTAATGTGTATTTCAGCCTCTGTGTGTGAAGATTTTCTTATTAACACTTTTATACTATTATTGCTTGCTTAATTTATACTAACCCTTTCCTTCTTATCAATTCCATTTCTTACATTTCATGTGCTTGCTTGTATATCGCTTGCTTGATTGCATATCACTATCATATATATGCTCCATTTTTAGATCTTTTAGATGCATTTTATGTGCACCCTGGCATACACCACTATCATTCTTGCATGCACCCTAAATTTATTTAATGCTTGTATGAATCATTCATATGCATTAGTATCATTCATTGAATTTCTTTCTATATCTTGTAATTAATGCTTGTCCTTTAATCTCTCAAGTTACTAAATTATATCTCTTTCCTTATCTCTTACTAACTCTTGCTAACATTTACTAATTTTTACTAACTTTCAATATCTTTTGTCCATTATACTAGCATTTTAAGCTCGTAATTCTTGTTCTTAATTTTAAATTTTCTTATCTTGTTTATTTTGATTTTTTTTATAAATTGCCTATTTACTAATTTTTTTCTAATTTTATTGTCCATTCTTGAATTATATACCAATACAAAAAAAAATACCAAAAGTATACCATGTCAGTTTGCTTTTATGACCATTTATTTCCTTTATACATGATATCCTCTTTGATGATATCATTATTGATTATCTCTTTTTTGTCTTAATATTTACTTTTTCTATGTTAATCTTTTTCTTATTTTCTTATTTTATTTTTATTTGATGATTATTCTTTTATATTCTTCATCCCCTATTCTGTCTAATTTTTGAATATTACTTTATGGTCAATTTCTTTAATTTAATAAGTGATCATCTCCACATCACTAATTTCTCACTTTTTTCTTTCTATTTACTTCTTTTATTTTCATCTCTATTTCATATTTTGATATATCCAACAACTTATGTTTTACCCATTTTTATAATTTTTTCTCAATATTTTACCTTTTCATAACATTTGAGGTTATTATTTCTTGTTCTTTCATGTTAATATCTTTATAATGATCAAGACCCAAGATTCAACCAAATGCAAGAATTTTATTTCTCTAATTCTTATTTTTGATTTCTTTTTATAAAGATAATTTTGGCAATAAGAAATAATTTATAATATTGAAATATTCCATCATCGATACAAAATTTATATTTTGAGGCTTAATTCAATGGAAAATCCATATTATAAATTAAGGGCTTATACATGCCTAACCAAATTCTCCAAAATTTCCCATTAATAAGTTGTTTTTAACTAATTTGCCAAAAGTTTTTTCTTATTTTTTTCATAGATTGGTTTCAAAGCGAGTTTGCAAATAATTTTAAATTTATATTTACTCTTTCAATAAATGGCCGCAAATCTCAATCGATAAAGTTATAAAAAAAGAGGTGTTCATAAAATTGCTAGCCATTTACATTCTTATTTTCTTTATTTGTGATTCATTTTCTTTGCATGATTAGGAATCCCTATGACATGAATACCATGAATATGCCACCATGATATAACATGTATATCATGATCCATGCATCCTGTCATACTTGTAATATTCATACATCATATTTATCATCACTACAAGAAAAATGATGTTTAACCAGAGTTAATACCCTCGTTAAAAGTTTTATTACTCTCGTTAAAAATTTTTAGCGATGTGAAAAATCCTGTCGTGGTTGGTTTTCCTGTTAAAAGTTTTTAATGACAAGAAAACATTTTCCAACGTTATTTTTTTTAACGATGGGTGACCTTCCAGTCGCTGAAAGTCATAAATAATGAAAAAAAATTTCGTCGTTATTGAATTTTTATAATTCTTTTTTTTTTAAGAAACAAATAATAATGAGGGATTTATCCATCACTATAACATATGATTCTCTTGTTATTTTATTTTAATAGCGAAAATTATTCCTATCGTTATAAATAATTACTATTTAATAATAATAATAATAATAATATATTATTATTATTAAAGTAATAATATTAAGTTCTATTATATAATTATTACTACCTATTCACCATTTACAAAACTATATATAATATTTAAAATTGATTCTAAATTTTCCATTACCATTAATCATGTGAATATATACATGAATATTTAAAAGTGTGAAGAACATTAACAATTGAGTATTATATGCTTATTGAGCAATAAAAGAAAGACACAAAAAATAACATTATTAACAATTGATCATTCATCAATAAAACACAAAAAACAACAAAATTGTTTTTTTTTTTTTTTCATGTGGTCCAAAATAACTACCATAATCTATGCTAACTAGCTGATTGTATCCCATTATTCCAGTCATTTCTCCACCTGTAAAGTACAATTTTTTTTTGCATTGGTATCAATAGTAAATTGGGCTATTAACAATTTAAAGGAAATATTATGAAAAAAAATAAAAATATGCACATATTATTATAACATGTTTAATGAAATAAGTGTCTAATATGCAAAAGACATTACCTAAGATAAAAAGTTGCAAAATGATCAACCCTTACCCTGCAATGAAATTAAATGAAGCTATTTTGACAGAATAAAAGTAATCGTATAAAAATTATTACCAATAATATGGAAGACCACATGCCAATTTGTAATGATCCCTTTGGGTCAAAATTTCCAACCAAAAACCAACCAATGGACATTACAACTAAAGTTTTATGTCTAACCGTCGCAATCAATGCAATTCAACAATATCTCTTCAGCTCCCAGCACTTCAACTACTGTTACAAGCTCATAGGCTCCAATTGGTCGACCTTCTCAGCCACCACTAACCATTAGAAACAAGAAAACACAAATAGAAACACTGTTACCATGACCTGAGCTTGCAAAAAAATTCATTACGAACGTTGAAGCTATGGTAGTGGGATGCTAGCTATGACAAAAATTCTATTTGCTTGAAGTGTGCAAGGCATGTGCATAACAAAGCTTCGGATTAATTACATGAAGAACAAAGAAAATAAGGCTTATCGTACAGTGATACCAGGCATGTTCTTCACCATTTGGACCTGAGACCAATATTGCAAACCCAACTAGAAAAGAAAATTTTTTAAGTGTATCTTTGTTTCTCTTTCGCTCTCAATAACAAAACACATGGACAAATACATGCATATGTCACATATGCAATGAAACTCATTGTCAGCGAAAATGAAACAAGATTAAAAAGATCATAAAATAAAAGAACAAGTACTTATAACAACTGCCTGCAATACAAGTATTACTACAACTTGCTAAAGAGAAAAAATAATAGTTCTTAAATTAGTTTATAATCTCAATTGATCATTATACCATAAACTCATGAAAAATAACAGTCATGGGCTCCATAACATGCAGTAATAATTATCTGTTCATTCAATCTATTAGAAGTGAATAGGTGCTACTGAGAGACAGAGTGGTCAGAAAGGATGAAACTATTTTTTTTTTTTTTCAAAGGAGGCTCCCTATATCATATAAATAGTTTAAGTATTCAGATTGAACAAATTTTAAATAAATTGTTGCAGTCAATATTCTCCAAATTATGAAATTTTATTCATTAGGCTTGAGATAAATAAAAACTTAATTCAACCAAAAATAAAGCTTTAAAGGAAAAATCATAGTTGACATGAATAAAAATTGATTAAATAATTCAAACAAATGTTAGTTACATGATTAGAGCCATCAAATGAAGCAATAGGAGATCTAAAACACCATAGAATTCCTATAGAATAAATAGCATAAAAAAAAAAAATAACAGTCATGAAGAGGAAACAACACTGAAGGCACATGATAGCAATAGTGAGTAGATTAGCCAAAGCGAGAAGCCAACAGTAACAACAATCGACAGAGAGAACCCCAACAGAATAATAATAAAAGTCTAAATAGAATCTGATGAAATATCAACAAAGCTAATCATTAATTCGATAAATTTTGAGAAAAAAAAGAAACTACAATGACAAAAGCTTCAATAATATTTCAGTTCCAAAAAAACTTATAGAAAATTTCCTGATGATTAAATTAGAAGGTGATGCAATATCTTAAATGCTTGTGATGTAATAGTGAAAAGAATAATGAGGCATCAAGGAAGGGGGATTTGGGAACAGAGAAACAAGTTTCAGAGGAAGAAAATCTAAAAATGCATCGTCCGATTATTAGAGAAAAAAAGAGAGTGATATTGTTTTTAGGTTTTGTTTGGTTTTGAAGGAAGAAAGAGATTTGAAAGCACTATATTATGAGAGAAAGATTTGAGTAGGGAATTAATTAAGTTTTCTGGTTTTTAGGTTTTGTTTGCATTTTGTATCTGAATTGGGAACTTTGTTTGTTTGTTTTTTATTTTTTAATGGCGGTTTGGACTTGGACTAATCAAAAGAATAAAAATATTAAATGATTAATAAGGGTTTTAGTAGAAAAGTTAGCGCCAATTGTTTTTAACCAATAACCAGAGGATATATATGACAATAACTAGAAAATAAACTTTCCTTTGTTAAATGTTTTGTTTTTGAAAATAATTTAATGACAGTAATTTAATTTACACGCTAAAAATATAAAAATAATAGCTTTAACGACAATATTTACACACTCTCGCCAAACTTTTGTAGTTAAAAATCAGCATTCTAATAGTGATATCCATGCATTATACCATAACCGTGCATATATATATATATATATATATATATATATATATATCATCATTGAGTGCTTATGTATAAATTGTGTTTGCATTTGCACATGGAAATTGATCCAAAATAGTTTATATCTCTTGGAAGCACTCTGTTAAGTAGTAAGGCTGGCTCTGCTCAGCATTTGGGCAGTATGGGAATGCCTCGAATACAAAGAGTCTGCTCCTATTGATATTGAATTTAGAACCTAATGCCTTATCTCTACGGGGGGATTTGATTCCAAGCGAGGTATCTAAATCTGCCTAGTCCTTAATCAGATAATTTCTCATATGATACAGAATGGTGACTCCTTATTTCTCCTAGTTGGGTTATAGGGTTGTAAGGGCATTAAGGAAAAAAGGGTTTTTGATCTAAATAGTGATGAGTCGACGCACTAGCATTAACAAGATGATATATTCTTAGTGCATTCAAGTTTGTAATTGAATAGATTTGTTTAAGTATTTTAAGTTCTAAAAGAGGTTAATACTTAAAATCTACAACAATATTAATTTAGATAATAAGTATATATACATATTTAATAATTCATATTGCATGTATACCTTTTATCCTAAGTTTAGTTAAGGATTTCTTAATTTTACTTGGCGAGGAAGAGTCCATAAGTTGTTATTTAATAATTGAATTAACTTATCCACCTTATAATTGTTGTTGACCTTTGCATGATTAATCTTTAATTATCATTGGTTTTGACTTTAACAATCAATTTTAGTTTACTAATATGCATGTTTAAATGTGAATTCAAGTTAGGATCAAAGTCATAACCAGTGAGCAACAAATTAGAGTTAAAATAAAGTCGTTTAGAAGTCACAATCCGAGTCATGATCATAAGGAGAAGCATGAGCCAAAGGAGAGCTTAATTCACGTCATCTGAAGTGGCAGTGCCCCTCACAGTCTCTCTTATAGTTGTAAGCATCACCCTCGTGATCGTGAGCACCCTAATCATGATCCGTAGGAAGTGACTTGGAAACTTTTGTAATGTTTATTTCAAAGCTCCAACGGCTACGAAATTAGAATCATAATTGTGACACTTATCCTCATGAAAATGAGCATAATTTCTAGTGCAAATAGTTAAAGAAAACATTAAATAAAGAAAGAGAAAGCAAGGATGTTTTGGGTTAACTCTAACAGCTATAATTTCAATCTCTAGCTATAAATACCTCTTGAATAATACATTCAAAAGGTTAGAAAGTTTGTTAGAAAAATTTATTTTCAAATTTATTGCCTGGGAAACCTCTTTACATCAATTCTCTTTATATTTAACCTTTGTAACCAAACTCTTGAAGAGAGTTAGGGAGTGATAGAGATAGATGTTTCATTCTACTCTTTCTTAAGGATAGAATAGTAGGAATTGAGGAACTATCTTATTGTTAGTTAGTGTTGAGCCCTTATGAAAAACACTTATCATAAAATGATTGTGATTAAGCTTTGAAAACTCGATTAAAAAGGTCTAAGTGTGAGTCTTAAAAACACTTAGGAATAGGTTTAAGTGTTAGTCTTTGGTGAAAGGTTGTGAGTGAGCCTTGAAAATTCAAGTTGTAAAGGTTTAAGCTAAACCTTCAAAAACTCTTATGTAATTAATCTAGAGAAATAGATTAGAGTGGGTGGTTTAAAAATTCTAACTTAGGAAAAATTTAGGTGGGAGATGTAGGATTGGTTGAGAATTCTGACTCCTTAAAAGCATGGTGTCCTTGTGTTTCCATTTTTGTTTCAATCTTTTTTCATCGTTTCTTATTTCCTTTAAATTTTCCCTTTAATTTTCTATTTTCCCTCTAAACCTCAATTAGCCCTATTCATCCCTGTTTAGGGCTCCAATAATTATTTAAGAAAACTTATAAGAAATTAAGTGGTAGCATCATATGAAATCTTAAGTTAGGTTATGATGACAACGTTTTAGGTTTAATATTTGAACAAAGTGAAAGGAGAACCTTTAGCACATCGCACTATTATAGGTTGTTTTCTTAAGTTAAGTTAAATTAGTTTATTTTAATTCAAGTTAATTATGTTTAAATTAGGTTTAGTTAGATTAGTTTTAATTTTATTATCTTTTCATAATTTGATATGATTGCTTAGACACATAATTTTTCTGAGTACAAATCAACATCCATAATTAAAAAATACTATTTTACTTGGACAATTCGTATACTTGCAATTACAACCAAGTTTTTAGTGTTATTGTCGATGAAGTTGTTTAATATTAGTAGTAACTTAGAATTGTTTAATTTAAGAAGGTTATTTTATTTATTTTTATTTTTATTTTTAGTTTTTAGGTTTAAATACTTTGATTTTTTATTCTTTTAGTTTTGTAAATTACAAGAAAAGATAAATGAAGGCGATGTGTGTGGTGAAGGAACTAAAAGAAAACAGGGGCAAAAAAATATCATAAATCTGACCTAAGTGCAAAATCCTTTGCTAATAGGACAATGAAGGAGTGTCTTAATCCTAACATGTGTCAAAACCAATCTCCTATTATTCCATTGACAACAACTGCTAATAATTTTGACATAAACTCATATGTGATCCAAATGATACAAACATTATGAGAAAAATATTTTATAGTGATAGTGGTGTAAATTTATTAATTTACAGTGAAATACACACCTTTTAATTTTTCTCAAATTTAAAATTTACCGCATGTTAGGGTCATTTTTCAAAACCCTAATGGCCAATAATTAAAGCATGAAAATATCTCACCATTGAAAAGGATTGATGAAAGCAAATCACTTTCGTGAGACTAAACCAAACCCTAAACAAACCATTACCTAACCCTGATTGTGTTGGGAAAGAGGTTTTAATTGTTGGCTAAGAGTAAATGCTCTTCGAATAATGTCTTTTGAGAAAATAAGTCAAGTCCTGAAAAAGATCACTATTAGACCAATTTTAGTTTTTTATTCCAATTTATTTTCTTTAAGCCTTGACTTAACCTTTGGAAGCACTGAAGTGAAAATTCAAACTTTAATCAATCAAATTTTTTGGAGTTCAAATTGAGCTCTTGAGAATAAATTTTCTCTTAAAATTCTAGCATGCCTATTGGTCCTATTTGGCAAAAAGTCAAAATATTAACCTTCGGTGATCAAAGTGGGTTGCATATATGCCTATATCTATAAAATAAAATACTTTTCTTTAGATTGATAAACAAGTATATAATCTTATGTTTTAGAATATTTCATGCCAAGTGTCATTTGTAAAGACAAAAGTGCATATCCTTTAATGTTTTTAAACCTTAAAAGATATAAAATAGTTACATCATGTACCATTATTTGTTTGTCTATAAATAGTTAGTCCTAGGTAATAATAATGAATAATGAATGGAGAATAGAAAATGAGAAACTCTCACAACTCTCTTGAGAAAAGCGAGGTGTTCATAACAAAATGAGTGAAAAATAGAGAACATAGCTTAAACTTTACTACCTTTACTTCACTTTTAGTCCTCTCTCAAAAATCTCTAAATTCTGCTAAGGAACTACTTTCTTAATCCTACAATTCATCCTAAATTCCAACTCCTCCATCATCCCAAACACTCACTTGAAACATAATCAAAATCCAACTTAAGTCTAAACACTACAAACCAAACACTTGAATCTTTTATTGATTCAATATTTAACTTTTTCTAGACTTTTAAACTATATTTTAAGGCTAAACACTTTTAAGAATAACTCCTTAAAATTCTAGGGTCTTTGATTTTGGGTTTGGGGCCTAATTTTATTAAGTTTTAATCAAGAGTTTTTGAGTCAATGCGTTGAAGTTTTGGACTCCACTAGGGAAAGAGATGTCACCCTTATATTGACACTTTGCTTCTAATTGTGCATACTATTTTGGACCAACTTGCATCATGACACTATCCATATGCACCATTAACCCTAGCCCTAAGATTGACCTATGGTGTTGGGATCTTGGCGCCACTGAACCTAAGGTTACTCCATTATAGTAAACTATTACTTGTAAGTGTAAGAATTACATTTATGCCATTTTAACAAATATGGCCACCAATAGCAATCACTCACTGTAGTTGTAATTCCGCAACTGCCAAAAAGGGGGGGGGTGGGTGTGAATTGGCTTTTTGAGCAATATGGGGAATTTTGATTTTTCAATAAAGAGCAAGCTTAAGATAGAATTAGAGAACAATCAAATTAAGAAAATGAGCTAGAAAACACAAGGAATTTATAGAGTTTCGGCCCTCAAAGACTACTTCTCTCCTTAACCACTTGTTGAGAGTTTGAATCCACTATCAATCTACTTCAAGTTGTAGATCAAACCATTACAAGCTTAAACCAAGCTACCCAAGTGTTTTCCCAAGGCTCACACTCCAACCTAAGTGTTTTCATAAGGCTCACACTCTAACCCTAGTGTTTTCAATGGCTCACACTCAAACCCATTTGCTAAGAACAATCCTCTTAGCTTACAAGTCAATAAAACCCCTAACCTAACTCACTCAACCTCACTATTGAGCTTTTAAATAATGGTTTTAAACACTCACCAACCCACACTCAAGAACTCTCTTGAGATAAATAAAAATTACAAGTATTAAAGATGAAGCTTTGGGTGATTGAAGAATTGATTTCAAGATTGAATGCTCAAATGTTGCTCTAAATTTGTTTGCTCAACTTCATTCATTTTCTCCAGCTGAAAAATGACTTTTATTTATATCCTCATAGAAGAAAATAGTTGTTGGAGGTGCATTAAATGCAAATAGAGCCGTTGAAACCACCCAAAAACATAACAGGTCTGCGACCGTGTCATGATCATGAAGAATTCGTCATGATCATGATAATCAGAGGGTGACAAGACAGAATTTCAAATTTTCACACTTCATGATCATTACTCTGATGGTGACAATTCGTCATGATCATTTTTCAAGATCGTGACACTGGTTGTGACTGGCCTCGGGAAGTTTTCCAAAAATGGAAATTTGAATTTTTGTAATTATGCTAGAAATTTTTTTTTTATGATTTGAAATCACTTGTGACCACCTAAAATGAATATTTCAACCATTGTTCACCAAAACCTACTTCCGCTTTTGTCTCAAAAATTCAATCTTCGTTTTTTTCCCTTTGTCACAATCATGATGCATTTATCACTACTTGTGCCACACTAATTGTTGCAATTTGATTGAGCTGAATATAAATACTTAAATACACAAGTTAAATATAATTTTACTTAATTACTTGTGACCATAAAAAATGACCGTTTTAACCCCTCAAGGTTCAACAATCTCCCCCTTTTTGATAGTAACAAATAATTATGTAAAATTAGGCTAAAAATTGGAAGGAATTGCTCCCCCATAAAATAAGCCTAAAATTAAAATTGCAAAACATTATTTAAGCAAGTCTATTTTGCATATTTGAGCAACAAGTCATTAATAAATGGAAAATATAAGTAAAACATTCTTATGATCATAGCAATCAAAGTTCAACT
>CATIWM010022729.1:0-41523 GCA_949671775.1 Mallotus repandus | reverse complement strand
TTTGGTTTAAGAGTGAGCCTAGAAACTCTTGTTTGTAAGGTTGTAAGAGTGAGCCTTAAACTCTTGTGTAATCTCAATCTTGTGAATAAGATTGTGGGTGATTAAAAATCCTAACTTGGGGATAAGTTAGGTGGAGACGTAGGATTTTTGTTGAATCCGAACTCCTTAAATCTTTGTGTTCTTCATTCTTCCTTCCTAATATTCTTTTTATTTTTGTTTAAATTTCAATTACTATCGATTTGGATTCGATTGCCTTATTCACCCCCCCTCTAAGGCATTTTCAGATAGATAATTAAAATTTTAAGGTATTTTTTGATTTGAAAAAATTATAATGTTTTTATATTTGTGTTGTTGTGTTGGTTCTTAGTTTTGCATTAAATATAGTTCGGGGGCCCAACTCGAGATTTGAGTGGTGGAATATTTTGAAGTGTGTTTGCGTGCAAGATTGACTGTACTTTTAGTAGAGAGATGTCCGTTTTACAAAGGAGACTCTACCGAATTTTTGGTAAATTTCTCGTAAAACATGACATCAGGGTTGTATTAAGTTTAGTAGAGTTGTGTCTTAGATTGAGTTTTTCTTAGTAATCTAGAATGTATAAGGTTAGGATTTTAATCCTAATTATTATTTTATTATTTTTTCTATAGCCACATCGAGAGCTAGGCCACTAGGACAGGGCCAGTCAAATCAGAAGAGAGGAGCACATTCCACTGTGAGTTATTATTATATATATACATGTCATATAGAACTGTTTACCTAGCATCCACATATTTTTTTTGTTAATGTGAAATAAATATGTTGCATTAGACCTTTATTTTTTATTTATCTGTTTGATGATTATTAAAATATATATATATTTCATTATGTATATATATATATTGCGAATATAGTGTTCTTGACTTTGATGATGCATTATTATTGTTGATATGATTTTGTTATTGTGATGTGTTATTTTTGGAGGACAGTAGTAGAACGTGCTACCTAATGGGCTACACTAAGACAATTGCGCAACAGTACGCTAGATGCTAGGTTATGATATAATGATTGATGTGTGAAATGATTAAATGAGTTATTGAGATTTGTGGCTGAGAGTGGTGTGGCTGCAGTAGCTCGGTTGACTTAGTGTCTCGAGACTAGTCTACTACTAAATTGGAAAAGAGAAATATTATTGGAATTAAGAAATTTAATGATCAATGAAGTACAGTATTTGAGGTTATGAAATTTTAGGGTTATGCTCCGATCCTCTATTTGTTTTTGTCAGTTACATTAATATAGAAATTTCTTTTGAATATTTGCATGAAATGTGTGTATAACTTACATAAATATAAATATAAATATATAAAAATTATATCGATGCTTGGTTGCTTGTATGCTTAGGTTGCATGCATTTATATAATAACAATTCACTCAGTGAGGTATGATCCTCCTCAATTATTTTTCAGGATGAGGTATGATCCTCCTCAATTATTTTTCAGGATCCTTCTCGTCAGACCTCTCATAGTAGTTCTTTTCGCCGGACTCTTTCTTCTCCGGTTGCTTTATGTAAATTTTAAACTATCATTTCCTTGTATTTGTTAGATGCTGCAGTAGAATTTTTACTGGTTGTAATACGTTTTAATAATATTGTCTGAGATTGTGTACTAGAATATTTTGTAAAAATCTTTTATTATGATATGATATTGGAGAATTTCTTTATGTTATTAAAAGTTTTAATTCTTAGGCAAATTTTGGGTTATGTTAAGTGTGAATTTTATGTTTAAGGCTTGCTACGGGTTCCAAATTCGTTTGAATTCTCGTTCCCTAGTGTCGGTCATGACTTCCGGGTTTTAGGTTGTGATAGTAGGAAATAATAGATTCTCCATTCTAGCGATAGACATTACCTCATAATGAAGTTGGTGCGCCTTTGAAGCATCTTGATTAATGGAATATGTTTGTTTGACAGCATTCCAAATTTCCTTCGTTGTCCCTAATTGAAGAAATAAAGACTTGATGTCCTTTGTCATTGCATTAAGAAGCCATAATTTGACCCGACAATTTTCATCTTACCAGGCTTCGTAATCTTTTGAATGCTCATCTTTTGGTGTAGCTTTTGTACATGAGATAAAACCCCAATGCTTTTACTGCCACAAATCTTATATTGATCGTTCAAGGACTACTCAACATAGTTGGTTCCATCAAGTTGTTCTGGGGTGGTTAGAGAGGAAGTTTCCTGTATATGGAAACCAATTAAAGGTGCGGAGCTTTTATTCTTTTTAAAAAAATCATCATTACTACATTTAGGATCAAAGATAGTGATGATGATGAAAGAAAATTTCACAACGGAATGGATAAATAGAAATAACAATTGTGTTTCCATAATCAAGCTTTAAATTTAAATAAAGGAGATTGAATCAGGCTCTAATACCATCTCAATAAGCACAATTCTAGAAAAGAATTTCTTATCATTTTATTACTGATGTTTGACAGTATATATAGAATACTACATGTACATATACAAGGAAACAAATAAACAAATAATCCTTTAATCAAGGAACTAATTTCTAAATCTAAGATTTGTCAACAATATCACATCCCACAATTAACTCTCTAATTTCTATCAAATGTGATTTCAGACTTTTGTAATTTTAGACTTATTTAATTTTTTATAATTTTGTACTATTTTAATAACATTTATGACATTTTATTGATGTTTATTTTTATATTTAATATATTTATTTTTTTAAGAAAATCAATCAAACCAATTATTCAAACTCAATTTAAATAACTTTAATTTGAATATTTTTTTAGCATTATGTAATTTGTTTATGATTTTAAGTATTTGGAAATTAATATTATTGATCTAATTTGAAATATTAGTGTTAAACAGACCAAACCAAATCATGAATGGTTATAAAATTACAAATATTTTAGGAATTCAATTTGGTCCTATTTAATTATATTTTTAACAATAAAAATCAAACCGAGCATATTTCGGTTTTTAAAAATCAAAACTAAATTAATCAAACTAGACCAATTGGTTTGGTACAATTTTTCAATTTTTAGTTATTTTTGCTCACCTTCAATACTAACCCTTTGCTTGGATGGGTAAGGTGGAGATTCATTTAAGGGTAAATGAGGGGAAAGGGAATAATAGGTAAGAGAAACCAATAAATAAAAGGGAGGTTCATTAAAAAAATGAAAGATAAAGTAAAAAATATATATATAATTTTTTAGTAAGAAAAGAACAAAATTTTAAAATTACAAAAAATTAAAGCATTATCCTTATAATTTTAATCTTTCAATTCTCTTTAGAAAAGGTTAGTTTTATAGGGAAAAGAAGGATAAAAAAATTATCCATCTTTACCCTTCTCTTTACTAAAATTTATTTTTCTAAACAAGGATAAGAATCATTTCCTCCTTACATTCCTTTCCATTCTCCTTCCTTATAATCCACCAAACAAATGCCAAATTAGGTCCATATAGTGGTTGAGGTCAACAACACATAGGCATTCATGTTACAGGAGCTCATAAAAGAATATTATAAGTTTCTATTCATAATAGCTTGAATAGAGACAAGTTGAAAACAAACCAACCCAAGTGGTTCATTTTTTCTTTGGAGAAAAAAAGTCTTTTCTCTATAGCTTTTACTGTTCACCCATCTTCTTCCTTATTTTCTTTCTGGTTTTAGGTGGTTTTTTGTCCTTTTTTTTTGGCCAAAAACCAAATTTTTTCTTTTCTTCTTTTGTCATCTATATCATAAATAACTTAGTTTGAGCTTTGATCTCAATTCTAGTGTGGGTTTTATCCTCTTTTACGAGATGGATCTCTTCATCAAACTCAATTTAAGCTGGATCTGGCGGTAAATTGATAGATCCATATTGTGCTTTGATGTTATTTGAAGAAAAGCATCTGATCAAGAAAGTTGCAGGTATAGAAGCAACACATGCCCTGGATTGAAGGTGGGTCTTACTATTCATAAGTGATTACTTTTAATAGAATCTCATAGGGATAGTTAGATTTAGCCTTTAGAAAGCCTTTATTTTGTCATTTTACCTAGATATTTTCCAGATGTATATCAGGTCTTCTTTAATATCTCAGGGTTTTCTGTTATATCTTTGATATTTAGAAGTTTCCTATTATAATTGAGGAACTTTTGTTCCTTTGTCCCATTTGAATGGAATGCTTATTTGACAAAAAAAAAAAAGGAAAAACCCATAAGTTAGCCCTTGAACTTTCATGTTTTTTTTTCTATTAAGCCTTTAAACATTTATTATATTTTAAGAAGCCCCTAAACATTTATTTCCTATAAGATTTAACTCTTATCTAATGGCAGTAACGAGAGTGAAGGAGACTCTCGTTAACTACAACTGACTAGGAGAGATAAAAATTAAATAAGAAGCTGGTTAGGATTAATTAGATTATCAATTGGGGTTTAGGTTATTACTTTGAATTTCCCTAATTCTATTTTCAGTTGTAGCCGCAGCAAACATCCCTTTCAACTTTTAATTTGTTTTCATCTTCTTTTAATCCTTTTTTTCATCAACTTCTATTCCCTTTTTCATCTTCTTTGCTATTGCATGTGTCATAAAGTGACATAAAACCCTAATGTATTAACATTGTGATAATATTTCAACAACATTTAAAGGTATGTAAACCTTTTAGTTTTGTTGTCTTTTAGCTAATATAACATTAATGTTTTCAGAGTATTGTGTATGTGTGTTACTTTTCTCTGTAACACGTATGCTTTTTCTTTAGGTAAAATGTCAAGCTTGTGGTCCCGTAGAGGTTGTGGTAACAAATGTCAATTGGCAGTTGTATATGAAATTTGTTACGTGATTTGTTTATTTCCTTTTTTTTTCAATATATTGCTCAATACATACTTTAAATTAAAATAAATAAGTAATGATCTTCCTTAATCTTAATTAAAATAAATATATAAAATATTATTTTAAAACCATATGACTGCTTAGAACTGAGGTGCGACATATTATGCTAGAATTCAGTTTGCTGGAACTACTCATAAAGCACTACATAAAATTCTATATATGAATGGAAGGTGCAAGTTAAAATTCTATAGAGGAATGAAAGATGATACAAGTGACAATTTAATTAGGTTTTTACTTCTATAATAGGACAATTTTTAGGTCTACACTTCTACACTGAAATAAGCTTAAAAAATAATGTCAAGTGTTTCACTTAGTCAGTTAATTAAAATTAACAAACCAACATGTAAATAACATTTATAGCCTTAAAAGAAATCTCACAATAAAAGTATATTATTTAGAAAATAATTATTAGAACTGAAGTTGTTTTGTGCATGTGTATGTGTGTTAAAATTTGTAGGAATAGCTCCATTTTATTAACTCTTGTTCATCCATGTTTATTATATGTATATGCTTCATGCAAAAAAAATTTATATTTTCCTTTTTGTCCAAATTAATAATGCACGACAACATTGTCTCTATAATCTTATCTTACCTGCATTATGATAAACTATGTTTCTTTAATTCAATACTTTTTTATGACGTTTAATGAAGCTGTATATGTGTGATTTATGATCATTCCATGCATGCTAATGCATGTGTTTAACCTGACCATGCATATCATTTACACATGTCAGTATATATGCTTCTACAATTAATAATGGCAACATCACTGTTCAACTCCATATGTAAAACTAGTATACAGAATTATTAATGCTACCGTTGATACTACCCGGAAAAGAAATGCTATATACATGTTTATTTGAAAAAAGAAAACTTTATTATATTGCATGTGCTTCGTAAATTAATTAATTAATTTATAAGCTAATTTTTTTATAGCACAATGGCAGATTCATACATTGAGCTTGTCATTAATCATGGAGGTAAGTTTATTACCATGGGGAATGAGGTTAACTACTTAGGTGGTAAACTTAAAATAGTTGAAAAAGAATTTGATTTGGACTTATTGTCTTATCCAAATTTTCTATCATATGTAAAGGATTTAGGGCATGTTATGATAAATGGTTTATATTACAAGTGTCCTATTAGTTCTAATTTTATATTGGTAAATGATGATGCTAGTGCTATGCAAATAGCACAGAAATTAGGAAATCAGGACCAATTACACTTATATATTGATCATTGTTTACCTAATGCTGATGTGGTTGATATTCTTAGCCAAAACCAATAATTTGTTTAAGTGGGGTCAAGTAATAAGTTGCGTTTAATATTAAACCATAACAGCAGTCAATCTAGGGTTCCTAAGCTTAATGCTCCCATAAATGCGGAGGAAGATGAGAACTAAAATCATCTTACTTTTGATGAGTTTCTTGTTCCTATTACATTGCTAACAAATTATAATAAGGAAGAGCTACAGAATTCTAGGAACATAGTCAACAAATATAGAAAAAAAAAACTAAAACAAAGGTAGTTTTTGATGAGATTGGTGAAGTAAGTGAGCAAGTACCTATTGATGAGGTAGAAGAAGAAATTCAGATAAATAAAGCTAATGAGGTTAGAGGAAAATCAGATGGAGAGGATTCATCTAGTTCTAAATATATAGATAGTGATAATGTGGGGGACTATTACAACAAAAGTGATGAAACATGTGCAGATGATGCAGTTATTCCTATTTTTGTTTAGGTATGATATGTAAAAATGTGTAGCAAGTTAGATATGTAGTTGCTAAGAATGCTGTGATGAAGGGGAAAGGAGTGCATTTTGTGAAAAATAAAGGAAAAAGGGTTAGGGCAAAATGTCAAGACAAGTGTCCATGGGTGTTGTTTGCAAGCTATGAAAATAATTTTGATACTTCAATAGTTAAAATATATAAACACAAACATGATTGTACTAGGGTGAATAGGAATATGATGGCAACATCTAATTTCTTGCCTATTCTTTTAAAGAATAGAATAATGTCACAACCATCAATTAAGATTAAACAACTTAAGTCTTTGTGCAAATATGAATACAAACTAAAGGTTTCAACATCCCTTTGTAGAAATACTAAAATAAAAGTCATGAGGCAGTTGTTAGGTGATGTTAAGGATGAGTTTGCTGATTTACATGACTATGTAGAGGAAATAAAAAGAACTAATCTTAGTGCAACTTGTGTTGTTAAAGCTAACAAAGACAACTTAGAAGGTTTAAACCAATTTGGGAGATTTTATGTTTGTTTCCATGGGTGTAAGCAATGTTGGGTTAAGGGTTGTAGACCTATACTTGGGCAAGATGGGTGTTTTTTAAAGGGAATATGCAAAGGTCAACTTTTGTGTGCTATTGGGAGGGATGGGAACAATAAAATGTTCCCTTTAGCTTGGCCAGTGGTTTTAATGGAGAACAAGTTCAATTGGGCATGGTTTTTAAGGTACCTCAAACATGATTTCCCTCTTGGAGATGGCAAGGGCTACACAATTATTTCAAATATGTAGAAGGTGAGAATAAAAAATATTGATACAACTTATCCTATCATTTTTGTTTACTACTTAACATTTGATTAACTATCTTTGATTTTTTTATGTTAGGGCTTAGAAATTGCTATCAAGGATGAATTATCAAAGGTGTACTACAAAATGTGTGCAAGGCATATCTATGCCAATTGGGCTAAAAAGTGGAAGGGAGAGGAAAGGAAGCTTGCTTTTTGGGCTATTTCAAAGTCAACATATAAAGCAGAGTTGGAAGTTAATGTAAGTGCTACTGAGAAGTTGGGTATAGGAATTGTTAATGATGTGTTAACATATCCATTACATCAATGGACAAAAGCTTTTTTCTCAACTAAGATAAAATGTGATGTAGTGGATAATAAATTATGTGAGACTTATATTGGTTGGGTTTTAGAAGCTAGATTTAAGCCAATAAGAAGCATGTTGGATGACATAAGAAGGCAAGTTATTGATAGAATTAAGAAAAAAAGAGCCTTTCCTAATAGTGGGATCATAGATATTGCACTAAGAGCTTTAAATAAGCTTGAGAAGAATAAAGTGTTGTCACATAATTGGTATGTTGAATTCAATAGGGATGAAGGCTTCGAGGTTACAAACATATACAATGCTGCCAACTAATATATTGAGCATTTGAAGCAGAAAATTTGTACATGCAGAGAATGATAGTTGACTGGTATACCATGTCAGCACACTATTTGTGCTATATACAATGAGAATTTGGAGCCTGAGGATTTTGTTGAGCATTGGTATCGAAAGGAGACTTATCTCAAAGCATATGCCTATATGTTACAACCTATTAGGGAAAAGATGTTTAGGAGAAAAGAGGAGTTGAACCAATGTTGCCTTCTGAAATAAGAAAATTACCTGGAAGGCCCAAAACATCAAGAAAAAAAGATAAAGATGAGGTGAAAAAAGTTGGAAAACTTTTTAGGAAGGGAAGGATAATGACATGCAAAATATGCAAAGGTAGTGGACATAATTTAAGGAGTTGTCCTAGCATAAAACAAGACACTGAGGTAAATTCTTATAAGGTAGAGCTTCATTTCTTTTTTCTTTTTACTTTATCTTGTGTTCTCATTTTCTTTTTACATATATTGTTTGTAGTTGAGAGTTCCAACTAAGAGAAAAAGGGCAACTCAAAGCACTAATTAAAGCATCCCTAAGAATACCTCAATTGAAGCTAAAAGAGCATTTGTACAAGATTATTATAATAGCGTTGGTTAGCTCACATTATAGTCATATATTTGAGTTTTAAGCTATTTTTTTATGATGATTATTATTATTAATTGGCATTTTTTCAAAGGTCGGTCTAGCACAAAGGAGAAAGGGAAAGGCAAAATGGCATAAAGGAATGTCACTCTTAGTCAACATTATAGCAAGACTGAGGAAAATACAAATCAGAGTTTAGTTGCAAATCAAAGTTCAATCGGTAGCAAATATGGGAATTTTTTCACCCCAAGATCAAAATTACCCTCTTGGAAAAACTATCTAAAGGGAATGGGAATCAAAACTCCATTTACTAATGTAAGTATAAATTGATGAAATGGTGAAATTGATGTAATGTAAGTACAAATAAATGTAATGATGTGTCATTGAATTATAGAAATAACTCTGTTCAAATGATTTTAGGGCCTTGGAGATTCTTTAAGAAACTGATGAGATGCAGAATTTTTTGAAAGAAGAAAGTACTTTTTGGCAATTGATTATTCAAACTGATAGGATGTTGAATTTTTTGATTGTGATAATTGGTGTTATGTGTTTTTTATCTTGATGTATTCTACTATATTGTTGGAAACTGCAACCAAAACTAAAGTTTGTATTTGGCTTTTTGATATACTCAAACCTTTCTTAATTTGGCTTTTTGATATACCAAAACATGTGCAAATGTTGTTATACTTATAAGCATTTTATTTCTTTATTTATGGTTAAGGTTGTAGCTTTCTATATTTTTTTTAGCAAAAATTAATCATTATTATTATTTGGATATCAGGTCTATATATGGAAGCCAATACAGGTATTACAATGATTGGGAAAAAATCAATCATTATGATTCTTGAGATTTAGAGTGATTTAGCCCAATGCAAAGCCATCCACTATGATATACCAAATTTTATTTATGGTTTCATGCTGGTAGGGCACAAAATGAAGGGACTTGAGTTCGTGGTGGTTATAGTGGTGGGAGGTAGAGGTAGGCTTAAGTGAAAGAAGTAAAAGGAAAGCATCAAGAGCAAAAGGCTGTATGGATTTAGCAATGGCATATATCTTTTTGTAGTTCTTGTTAAGAACACAAGAGGGTATTGTAATGCAAGTTATAGCTTTATATTTTTGCATATTGCATTACTTAATTGCATTTTATATCCTGGAAGTAGGAATCTTATAATTTTACAACAAAACAACATACTAAAAAATAAGACATAATGCCATCATTTTGTCATTTTTCCTTAAATCAACTACATTACATGAAGTCATAACTAAATATACTAGCTCTCTCTCAAAAAAAAAAAAACTAAATATACTAGCACATGCATAAGCAAATGTGCATAAGTTATACAAAACATATGCCTGATACACTTTGAACAAAACACCATACAACTATCTATTTGCTTGATACACTTTGAATAGCAACATATCCACAACAAAAAAAAAAACCCAACTTTTTAAAAATCTTTGCTCCACCTTAAAGAGTTTGTAGTTTCATGTGATTCACGTAAGGCAATCTTCAAATTCATATTCATTACCTCAATCTTTAATGCTTCTATTCTTGCATTGCCTTACCAATTATGGTGTTTTCACCCTCTTTTAACTGGTGTAATTGCAGAAATATCAGTTCTGATTACTTTTCTAGCAAAATAATAGAATACAATATAGAGAAATTTTTGGTGTTGTGCACGTCAGGTAATCTGAAATCATTCAATAACATCAACTGAAAAGCAATATAGAGAAACAAAGAAATATCATATTAACAGTTGATGAAAAAAGGGATTAAAAGAAGATGAAAACGGATTAAAAGTTGAAAGGGATGTTTGTTGCGGCTACAATTGAAAATAGAATTGGGGAAATTCAAAGTGATAACCTAAACCCCAATTGATAATCTAATTAATCCTAATCAGCTTCTTATTTATTTTTTCGCTCTCTGAGTCAACTGCAATTGATGTGAGTCTCCTTCACTCTTATTAGTGTAGTTAGATAAGGGTTCAATCTTGTAGAAAATAAAAGTGTAAGGGCTTTTTAAAACACAATAAATGTATAAGGGCTCAATAAACAAATATGAAAGTTCAAGGACCAACTTATGGGTTTTTCCAAAAAAATAGAGATAAGTTGAATGCATGATAAATGGGCTTGGATGTCTATTGTAGTACTTCTCTATGAGTCAAAACTAGGAGACATCATGATTTCACACACAAGAGAGAATAAAATAGTCTTAAAATGTATTTGGTAAATACATAACAAGAATTGACTATTGTACTAAAGATAATTCCTCACTTAAAAACTAACATTCGTATCCTTCAAAAGTGTTCTTTAACATATATACTCATGCTCCTCGAACTATACAACCTAATTCCTTTAAGCCCTTTTGAAAATTATTGAGCCTCAGTACAAAACCATAACAATGTTACTAAAACTCTTTCAAAATTAAATAAGCTATCTCAATCTTTTATATGCATCTCTTTGATCGATATTCCAAAACCAAATTGGAAGAAAAATTTATAGGCAAGGGAAATTTCACCTAAAGGCACAAAATTTAACCTCTATATGGAGTGGTGGTCATCTATCTTATCTTTCGTTGGTCATTACGCCTGGATCTTTTGATACTCTTCATCATTACTCCTACTTACTCTTTTAGTATGCAACAAAATTTCTTAATTGAGTATCTCTTTGGAGGACATATTATATATAGTAGGAAATATTACATAAATGGTGTTTGGACTTTTCAATTTTTACTATTTTGGTGTCTTTTTTTTTTTGCAATCAAATGTCTAAACTTTAAATAATGAGTGCATTTTTAGTGCTTATGACTGATTTATTACTTATTATTTATTGATTAGAATTAAATGAGATTCATTTTTACTTATTAGGTGTCTTATGTCATTTGCCACATCTACATGATTTAATTTGAAAAAATTACCCTTGTCATACAAAATAAAATTTAAAAACTAGAGTTTTTAAACCATAAAACACATTTCAAAGCAAAAATAATTGTCGAAGCTCCTACCTTGGCCAAAGCCATAATCATCACCTTCATTTGGCCCAAAGCCTCCTCCATCAGTCCCAACTTCATCTCCTCTCCTATAATCTCCTGTAGGTTTAGGCCATCTGCCTCTACTACTCCTACCTAAATCCTCAAATCTTCTAAAACGCAAACCACTCTCCAACCATTATTTTTATGCTTAAGTCACCCCTTACATATTAAAACCTAAAACCAAATTAATTCAACAAAATAAAAAATATGCACAATCTCACCAACAATAAAATTCAAAAACAATATCGTAATGCTTATCTTCTTAAGGATTATGATAATTGAAGCACCCTCTAGTCTAAAAATCAAAATTTAAAATCTTTATGTTGTCTAATGAACTATTGGCTTGACATTGTAATGGAAAAATCTTCGGCTGTAAATATAAGCCAGACCATTTTATTGAGGGTAAAAGAGAAGATAAAAGCTATATAACTTAAAGAGGATGACCTTACCTAAATTTGAATTTTCAAGCTTCTATTTATGTGGTATTTCACCAATCATTGCATTATCGTATCTATTTATTCATTTACATTATTTTTATTATTAAACTCTTCTATTTAGTTTTGTATTTAATTGGAGAGCAATTTAGGCATGAGCTTACAATTTATAGGATGCAATTTTTTTCCTTTTAATGAATGTGTAGCGACCCATGAACTTGAAAGGAGGTGGAATTTAATATGGTATACAACCGAATTTCTTGAATTTAAGCTTTGCTAATGAGTGTGAGAAACAACAACTGTTTAGACACAATAAGTATGAGTACGGTTTGAGTTTTGGCAGATTTAAGGATTTGGGTAAGGGTAGTGAAGGCAGATGGCCTAAACATGCAGGAGGTTATGGGAGAGGAGGTGGACTTAGGATTGGTTGAGAAGGCTATGGGCCAGGTGGAGGTGATGGTGGAGGCTTTGCTTAAGGTGGGACTGTGGTAGAATTTTTTCATTTTTTTCTTTGAAATATGTTTTATGTTTTGGAAACCTTAGTTTTTAAATTTAATTTCATAGATAGGGTAATTTTATCAAATTAAATTTTATGCAGAAGTGGCAAATGACATGGTGTGCTTGATAAGTAAAAATTAAGCCCACTTAATCCTAATCAATATATTGATATGAATACAAGTACTATTCTAGTAAGTTCAATGATGCATTGAGAGTCTAGGAAAACCCAATGGCAAGATTACAAATAAGAAAATGCTCAAAAAGCATTATTAAGCTTGAATCAAAACATTTGGAAGGCCAAAAAGTTTGGTAGCTAAATCCAAGTCAATGAGGGACCAAAAAAGGTTTAAATGATCATGATAAACTCATTAAAACTTGAAAAAATGAGGCGTGGAGCTACTGCTACAATTGCAGCAACCTTTAAAGTAAGCAAAAATAACCTTAAATTAAGGCTAAGACCGTTCCAATTAATGCTGATATATGAAGGCATGCTTTAACTACCCACTGGAAATGTTTTTAGACCATTTTTACAATATGATAACTTAGAAAAGAGCATCTTTGAGTGTAATAAATATTAGAGTTACATTTTTACTCCAAATATAGCTTTTAGTGGTTAATTTATACAATTACTTGGGAATTTTGAGGTTGGTAACTGTAATTGCAACTTGTAATCACATGTTAGTGAGTCTAGATTAGTGTATGCTTGGTCTTGTACACTATATAAACAAGACCATTTCTTCTTTGTAATAGCTTAGAGAGCTTGGTGTAGTCCCTTAGATGATTAATAAAATAAGAGTCTTTTCTTTTTGGTTGCTATTTAACCATGTGTTTTTATCAAACTTTATGTTTATAGAGAACATTTTCTTGACTTATCGATCTATATTTTTGGCAATTGATTGTAGCGTCTTCTTCATAACCTTTATTGCTTGTTTGTTATTGATTCAAGAGGTTAAAGTTTTCATATAACTTTGGTTGTTTGATCTAACTAAACATGAGGTATGGGTTCCAATGTCTGAATTTCAATCTGATTTGGACTTTCCTTGAGAGCATGAGATGAGGTTCATGTGAATAAGTATTGATTTTGCAATCCATTTGTATTATAGCTTTTAGCTATTGGGGTTTATAGTTTGTCAAATTCTCAATTTCGTATCATATATAGTAAGCAGTATATCGACTGAAAACATTGAAATCTATTCATTATTTAAAATTTAGACATTTGATAAAAAAATTTTAAAAATTGATGAGACACTAAAATTGAAAAATTTGAATACTATTTGTACAATTTTTTTAATATAGTATAATACATGAAATCAAATGCATGAGAAGAAAATATAAATGCAAATTGTGTACATATATGTATTCTTTATCGATTAGTTTAAAAGAGTATGACAAGTGAATATGATAATGCTTTAATTATATGTAGAGTGATGCCACAAGAATGGGTTGCTTCTTCTAGTATATGAGTAGGGTTGAGCGTAAGTCTCAAAAAACTCAAACAATCCTAAAAAAATTGAACCGAAAATGTATAAAATAAAAAATTTCATTTGACCGTATGACTTGCTATAAACTGAATTGTCCTGAAAATTTTTATTAGGAAGGTCCAAAAATTTTAAATTCTCTAAATCAAGATCCATCCCAAACCGTTCCAAATTGTATTGAACTGAAGACCCAAATATATATGTATATAAAATTTTCAAATCTAATTTATTAATATTGGATCTACTAACTTAACATGTGATCTAAAATGACATATGTCATTTTAATTATTTGAAATGAAAAATGTACTCATCAATCAAATTTTAAATAACAAAAAATAAATATTAAATTAGTAAATAACATTTATAATATATTTATACTAAAAATTGTAAATTCATCTTCAATATTAAAATTGTAATATAATATATTTTTTTAACAACTATGGTGTTGTAATAATGATGCTGATGATGATGAGGAGGAGTGAGCATCGGTCAGTTTGGTGAAGAGAGGGTAATTTTTTGTCGGTTATTTTGAAGGTAACATTAGCACCGAACTAAGCTAATTAAGGCGTTGAAAATATTGGTTCGACTGACCAAAAAATTTCGGTATTTGCGGTTTGGGAAGTTGGCTGGGTTTGATTGGGCCCCAATTTGGGCTGGACCAATAAATTGTATAAAATAAAACTTTAAACTTAAATCATCATATACCATTTCTATATAATGGGACAAGGTTCATGTGTTTTACATATACAATAATTACAAATAAGGATTTAATTACAAAACCAATGGGTTTAATTACAAAAAATAAATTGTATCCTACTATAATTACAAAAAATTTTACTAAGTTAGTTCCTTAGTTGCCCTGCACCCCTACCCTAATATGCTGAGACTTCAACCCCAAAATATATACCATCATCCTGCAAATAAGTCACACATTGAAACAAATGTAATAATTAGAAAGTCATATACTCAACGGTCAACACACTATGAAGACAAACTCAACTGAAAAAGGCTTAGATACTTAGTTTTCAAGTCAGGTGAAGATGTAGCCACAAAATCTGGCAACAAAGAGAATGCCTCCAAAGAAATTAATATAGCCAACATATTCATAAAATCTGAATACTTAGGTGGAAGCAACATCACAGCCCCTCATAGAAACAAAAACATATTCATAGTAAAACAATAAGAAATTGAAAGTAAAAGAAAAACAGAAATAAGAACACATACTTAGGTGGAAGGTAGAAAACAATAAGAAATGCAAAGGTAAAAACAACGGGTTTATTACACTGTTGATATCATAATTTTGCCCTATGTTTCAAAATAGTACCAGATTTTTATTTTTTCTTTTTAGTTACTAAAGTTCTATTTTTATTCAAATTAAAGTACCTTCTGATCAAATTTAGTATACGTGGCAACCAGAATAAACATATTTTTAGTATATTTGCCATGTAAGCATCCCATTAAATAGTCTAATAATCTTGTTGGCCCTATAAAACAAAATTTGCTTATGGGCCTTATAAAAAAAATTAGCAAATTTTATTTTATGGAGCCCACAAGATGATTAGACTGCTTAATAAGATGTTTACATGGTGAGTATACTAAAAATATACTTATTTCGGCTGCCACGTATGCTAAAGTTGATCAGATATGTTAGAGGTACTTAAACCTATAACAAAAATAGAACTTTAGTAACTGAAAAAAAATAAAAATCTAGTACCATTTTGAAACATGGGACAAAATTATGATACCATTGGTGCAATAAACCCAAAAGCAATATAGGAATAAGAAGACATAGTAGTAATGTGTGCTGCAATGGGCTCATATTATTAGGCTCAATTCATGCACAAAATGCAGTAAAAATTTCTAGCAACTTAAATAAAAACCACAAGAGAAATTTCTATTAGCATTTCATATAATCAGAAGGTAGGTAAAAGCATTATCATTGCCCTTCAATTAGCATGCAACATCAACATTGGCAACAAAGTGAATGTCACTCATATCTCAAATCACACAACAGATGCATCTCAATACTGGCAATAAACAAATTGATGCCTAAGTGTTGGTTACATAATCATTGATCACAAACATAACACAACACAACACACCACAACACATTAGAGCACAACAAATCATATATATAAATAGAATTTAAAATCAGTATGAAACAAAAATCAGTAAACATTATTGAAAAAGTAATGCTAAGTGGCCATTGATGCTGTGCTATTTGGACCAAGTCCAACCAGGAGTAACTCTGAACATAAAAAAGAAGAAATTAGAAGTTAAGACAGTAAATTAGTAGAAAAGAAATTAGGAAGAAGAATTGAAAAGAAACTAAAACTAAAATCAGACATACCTTTCCCAAACTTCTCTAATTCTTCGACTGCCTCTTCAATTGAGACTGGCTTGTTTGAATTTCTAAGCCAATCTTGTGAACATATTAAAGAATCAACTAGTTTGGGAGTCAGAGAGCTTCAGAAATAATCAAGTACCCTCCCGCACATGCTAAAAGTTGATTCAGAAGCTACGGTGGAGATGGGCACAGTTAAAACATCATGTGCTAAGCACGAGAGAATTGGAAACCTCTTACAGTTCAGCTTCCACCATCGTAGGATGTCAAATATGCCCTCCTCCTCAATACCAGACTCAGATAAATAAATATCCAACTCTGATTGTTTACTTCCACCTTAACTAAGTTATGCTTTATACTTTTTAAATCGGGCTTTAAACAGAGACATTGACTCCCCAGTATTAGCACTAGTAGAACTAGGTTCACAAGCATCAATTGGGAGGCCACTTTGAGAAGCAGAGTCAGAAGCAAGTTTGTATAAAGAAAGAGTAGTCATTAAATAGCTCAGTCAAAGCATTTTTTACAAAAACATTAAGGCTTCCACCCAAACTTTGACCATATATTTGTTTTAATGAATACTCCATGTATTCAAGCTTATCTCTGGGGTCAAGAATAGTGGCAATAAAGATAAATAAGTTCATCCTTTCAGGATCCCCCCAATATTTTTCAAATTTGCTTCTCATTAAAAATGTCATTATTCTTTTAGTAGCATCATCAGATAACTGCCATTCATTTAGTATGCAAAACAGATCTAAAATTTCACTAAAAATAGTGTTTGAAGTCACATATTGAGAACCAGATATTCTTAATGTAATTTCATAAAAGTGTTTCAAAAAAGCAATAAGTTGTTTCACATATTGCCAGTCCAAAAAATCAAGCACATCATCCCCTAAATCTGCTCTAAAAGCACACTCACATTCCTTATATTTTTTAAAAACATTTTCATAAGAGCAAGCAATGTCCAACATAAGATATGTAGAATTCCACCTAGTGGGAACATCTATACTCAATGAAGCTTTTGACTTATTACCAATTAAATAAAAAAACTCTCTAAATTTTGTCAACCTAACAGGTGAATTTCTTATGTAACGGACTATTTCTCTAACCCTTTGGACAGATGCATGAGCTTCTTTTAGGCCCTCATTTATAAAAAGATTTAGAATGTGTGTAATGCATCTCATGTGTACATATTTGACTCTCACAGCAGATGTGCCCCAACTCATAATTTTTAAAAAAAAAAAAACCAATAGTGGTGTCATTAAAAAAAGCATTATCTACTGTCATAAAAAAATATTTTTAATCCCCTAATCAAGTAGACAATTTTCTAATGTTTTAGCAATGTATTCCCCTTTATGAGATGTGACAGTTACAAATGAAATGATATTTTTACGGAGCTTCCACTCTGAATTAATATAATTTACACTTATGCACATGTAGTTAATGCGTTGAATTAAAGTCTAAGAGTTAGTTGTAATGCTAACTCTTTGACTTTGAGAGTAATTCAATTTTTTTTTCAATTCCAACCTACCAGATAGATATGTAATAAAATAGTCTCTACAGACAGTCCATCTGCTAGGTATTTTAAACTTAGGACAAGCAACAGACATAAAATGCTTGAATCCCCCCCTCTCAACAAAAATTTAAAGCTCAACTCATCAATTATAACCATGTTAGCTAATGCACTTCTAATTGCATCCTAATCAAACTTCCATGTACTTAAGACACCAACAAAATCAAACTCAGAATGCACAACAGGACTCAAAGTTAAAAGGGAATGCCTAGACTCTTTAGGGCAAGGGTTTTTCATGCAAGTGAGCATATGACGCCTAAATGATGATGTGCCTTTTTTTTGTATCAACAGATTATTTTTTAGCATAATAGATACATCTAGCTTCAAATAACTTCCCTTGCTCATTAAGGATTTTTTCAAAGTGCTCCCATGCTGCACTTCTACTTTCTATGTCCTTTCTTTTTTTTTTGTAGTATATTGCTGTTGCATTTGGGCTTCCACAACCTTTGCAGGTTGCTAGGGTTCACCACCAGTAGCAGTTTGATTGCCACTGGCTAGACGTCCTTCTATTTCCATCTACAAAGTAGTATACAATAACAAAATATTAGCCAGACTTCCACAAAATCTCAAGCAAGTACTCACTAACAATAATATTAACAACAAGTAAACAACATCATATCAGAACTCAATATATTTTTCTCAAGAGACATCAAGTAGAAAAAATATAACACAGTCACAAAGAACGAAATTACTTCAAATTTAGTAGTAAAAATATAAAATAGAACTCATATATATTTCTCAATAGACATAAAGTAGTAAAAATTATAAAATAGATTTCAAAATCATTTACTTCTTTTAAAAAAAATTAGTAACAAAATTCAATAACACAGTTTTATAAACAAAGAAAGAAAATTATTTTAACAAAATCAATTTGTGATATAGAAGGTAATAGAAGATTTAGAGCCATTGTTAAAAAATTTCATAAATTCTTTTTTTAAAATAACAATAAACAATTTTTTTTCATATTTTTATTTTTTAAATTAACATATAGAAGAACCAAATGGATAAAATAAAGAAACGAATCAAAAAATAAAACTTTAACATATTAAAGAAACGAGTTAAAATCAAATTTTTACATTTAATAGTGATGCTTTAGAGGATGATCTGACTCAAGTGATGAATTGATGATACAGGCTACAATAGGCTTCCACCAAAAATCAACCAAGAATCTGATCTAGCTCACTTTAGGCTTCCACCATTAGAGCTCTATGAGATAAAAAATACGTGTGAGATCCAACCATATAGATTAATCATCAGTAGTAAATCATGCAAAAAATAGAAGAAAAAACACAAAAGAATATCAAAATCGCTTCCACTAATAGCTAATAATAAACATGCAAAAAAAAAATATGAAAGGTCAAAACATCTTTACCATATCTAGTTGAGTTCTCTAGATCCAACTTTAAACATGCAAAAAAAATTTTTTAAAGTCAAAACATCTTTACCATATCTAGTTGATTTCTATAGATCCAACTTTACATGTTGATTTTCTCACTGTTAATGTTTATTATTGAACATTGACAGTAAAAAAAATTACAACAAAGTAATCGGCCTTCTAGTATTTGTATAAAAAACACCAAGTTAGAATGGTTATTGTAATCAAAACATCAAGGAATTTTAAGCAAAGTTGAGTATATTGAGAGTTATAGACTCAATATCGTTTGATAATCAATAAAACACATAGAGAGAAGGGGATGAGATGAGAGCAAGGGAAGAGGCGGAGCTAGATTGGAGTGGAGAGAAGAACGGTGGTGAGACTATGAGTGAAGATTAGATTTTTAGGGTTACAGAGGAAAGGGGACGAGAGAAGAAAGTGGAGAGGTTGAGAGGAAAGAATGATGATTAGGGTTAGAAATGTGTGTTGCAGAGAATATGATGGTATATATATGTCTAGGTTTAGGGCAATATATAAAACGACGTCATTTTATATATCTCCTTATTAGTTCGGTTAATCAGTCAATTCAGTATTATATGGGCACCAACCAAACCGAAAATTGATGGCCAAAATTTACCTAGTTCTCTGATCGAACCGCTCAACCAAACAAATGGTAATCGAACTGAACATGAACTTCGGTTTGAAATGGTTCGATTTTAACGGTTTGGTCAGTATTTGATCACCTCTAATGATAATGATGATATATTTTATATATAAAATTTCTTAAAAGGAAAAATATATAATAATTTTATATTATATTAGTGTACAATAGAAATTTTGCACTAAAAATAATGATAAATAAATGATGATTATGTAGTAGACTTAATATTAGTAAGATATTTGATGAGTGATAAAAAAAATTTTATAGAAAATTTCTTTGTAAGACCCCTATGCTTAGTGGCAAAACATATATTCTTGAAGTATTAGTTGGAAATCCAAGTAAATGTTATGAAGGATTTCGCCGGAAATCAATTGTATTTAGAAATTTATGTGACCGAATGAAAATGATGGGACTTCTTAAAGATCGGAGAAATGTTAGTGTTAAAAAAGGAGTGACAATAGGATTAGCAATTTTATGCCATGGTATTCGTCAAAGAATCCTGGCTAAAAAATTTCAACATTCACTTGGTACAGTGCATAAGTGGAGTAAACGAGTGATGAGGGCATTACGTGCCTTTGGTAATCAATTGATTAAACATGTGGATAGAGTTGTTGTGCAACCTGTGATTTGTAATAATCCAAGACGGTATCCATATTTTGAGGTATTTGTTAAGTTATTTTTTAACTTGTTTATATTATATTGAGACATATGTAATGAGATATTAGTTGCAGAAATGTATAGACGCAATTGATGGTACTCATGTAGTGGATTGATCTCTAGTTTCCAAACAAAAAACTTTTCATGGTAGAAAATCAACACTTGTCACACAAAATCAAAACTTTTCGTGGTACAACAAATGATTCTTGTATATTTCTTGATGAATTATCAAGACAGGAGAATAACTTTCAATTACCAAAATAAAGGTAAATAATTTATTCTACTTTTAGCATATACAAGTTCTAATTAAGTACTATAAATGAAACAACTAAGAATTTTATTTTTTAGGTTATTATTATGTTGTAGCATATATAAATATTTCTAATTTTTTAGCTCCATACATTGGCAAATGATATCTTTTAAATGATTTTTATGGATGTGAAGAATCACATGAAAACATGAACCTTTTAATTATAGGCATACATCATTATGTAATATGATAGAACGAGCATTTGGCGTACTAAAAGCTAGATTTAAAATTTTAAAGTCAATACTAAACTATCCTTTACAACAACAAAAATTGATTCTAATTACTTATTGCATTTTGCATAATTTGATAAGAATAGAAGATAGAGTAGATGAATTATTTGCAGAGTATGATAAAGAAAGATTGACAATTAATGGGAAGTTGGCTCTGACATGGTACAAGAAGACATTTAAATAGATTTCTCTCAACAAAGACAAATGAGTTTAGTAGGAGAAGATATTGCAAATTGTTTATGGGTCTGATTATAACAATTGTGTTAGAAATTAGAAATTTGTTTGTTTAACTTGTAATAAAATTCATAAATTATTTTTATGCACATTTGTTTTTTTATAATTGTATGGATTTTTTATAATTTTATTATTTGAATATTTTTATCACGAGTTTATCAAATGAAAATAATTTAAAGTAACATAAAAACAAAATTATTTTTACGTATGATATAACATTATATAACAACCATTTTGTTGTAGTAATATAAAAATATATATAAATAAAGAAATATTGTCTATAAAATAAGTTTTTAAGTTAACTAGAGTCAGCAAATGGAGAATTATGGGTCTATTTAATTTTAGAAAACAATGCATATTTTTTAAAAAAAATTTCTAAAAAACTAGAAAATAAAATTTAGAGATAACGACATTTCAAGTCCTTAAAGTAATATACTTTTGCTACCTCCACCACCTCTACCATACCAAAGTCTCCTAACACAGTGGCTATAACACCACCACCACCACCACCACAACCTTCGCTACCACCACCACCACAACCTCCATTATCACCATCACAGCCCCCTGTCATAGTTGTTGCATCATCACCACCACAACCTCCGCTATCAACACCATCACCACTACCATAACCTCCATTACCTCCACCACCGCCACAATCTTTGCTACCTCTACCATCACTACAATAGTCTTATGACTTCAAATTGAAATTAATTAAATGTGCTTAATTTAAGATTTTTATAAAACAAATAAATTTAATATTAAATAATATCATATGAATTACAATGATAAATTTTACAGAAAAAATTAAAAATTATGAGAGCCAAAATGAAAAGTAACAAATAAATTAATTTATTTTCTTTAATTTTCATTAGTTTCTTATAATTTCTATAGTTCAGTCTCTGAATAACTTTTTGTTTGCCTTTTCTTGGCTTCAATCTGCCTTTCTTAGGTCTTTTCTATCATCTTTTGATGATTTTATTTTTATTTTTTGCAGGGATTTGTTAGATCAAGAGAAAAAGCAGCAACATGGAATTAAAAGAAATTTTAGTTTGTTCAAGCTGGGTCTGGTCACTCCCACCAGCTCGCGAAGAAAATCAATAAGTTTGTCCAGTCAATCAGCTAGATTTCAAACTTTTCTACACCTGTCCATGAAAAGCGTTGTTATACCGGTCGACCTTCTTCTACGGCATCGTTGTACTGATGTTTCAAGTGACCTTTTCTTTTTATTTTTTTTGTCTTATGGTATGGTTGTTGTTGCTTTATTTTTCTTGATCTATCATATTTTTGTATTTTTTCTAGGTGTTGTGTTCATTTGTACTTCTTTTGTTTTCAGACCTAGAAAGTCTGTACCAACTCTTGCCTAAAAGGAATTTTAGTATATTTTAATTTCTATTGTTGGCCAAAAAACAAATAAATTAATTTTATATTTTTTTCATTTTTAATTTTGAAAATAAAAAATTAAAAAATAAAGAAAAAAAAGAATTTTAAGGTGATTTTATTTTTATTATCATTGGATGATAGTATATTAAATAATTCAATGGTGATTATTAATAAAATATAATTTACTTTATAAAAAATAAAATAACTATAGATTACACTAAAAAAAATTGAAAAACTTTTAATAAAAGAGAAAACTGAAAAAGTTAAAAATATTTTTCAAAATTAAAAGATAATTTTGCATCATTAATGGTTGATACGATAATGACAATTTTCAACTCTAACCCGTTAATTTCATGTTGGATTCGTGTCGTGTTCAATATTGCCGCCCCAACTTATCCACATGTAAAACAACCTCCCACATGAAAAGAGCCCCCTACGTGTTGCCTGACCAAGGGCCGATCAATGGCACGTGGTTAAGGTTAAGCGTTATCCACGTCACTCAGAGCGCAAGTTAGAACAGCTCAGTTCAGTTAACAGCCAAAACCCGCCATTTTCAGTTCCTTCAGGTTTTGAAAAAACAAAGCGAAGTCCCTATTCTGATTCTGTTAAAAACCCTAATGAAATTCACATTTCTTATGATCAAATGCTGATAGAAACGAAACGAAACGAAATCGCAGCTGAATTCTTAGTTTCAAGTTCTGTTAATTTCAGAAATGAATTGATTGAAAGCAATTTTTTGATGGTTTGAGGTTCGAAAAAAATGGGGAGTATGATTAAAAAGTTGCCTGATTCAGTTCGAAATTCGATGCGTTCTGGAATTATACTGTTTGATTTAACAAGTGTCGTCGAGGAGCTGGTTTTTAATAGCTTGGACGCTGCTGCTACGAAGGTGAAACGTCTCTCTGTCTCTCTCTCTCTCTTTGAGTTATTTGTTGTTCAATGAGAAATTACTGATATGTTTTGTTGTTGTAGGTTTCGGTGCATGTAGGTGTTGGGAAGTGCTATGTTAAAGTTGTGGATGATGGTCAGTGGTGGCATAGTGATGTTCTATTTCTAATTAGGGTTAAGGGATGTTTGTTAATTTTGTGAGCTATGTGCTTTGCAGGATGTGGTATATCTCGGGATGGATTGGAGTTGTTGGGGCAAAGATATGGTACTAACTATATCATCTATCTTCGGTTTCTTTTTTATTAATAGGTGATTTCTGTTTGTTCATGAATGTACATAGCCTTGAATCCCAATTGCTTGTAAATTTATCTTTGGAGAGTGAAATGTTGAATTTTTTGTAAAGTAGAAATATTACGTCATTTTCTATAGTTTAACTTTGTTAACATTTGATAATTACCGAATTTTAATTGATATGTTGCGCTCTTTGATCAAAGTTATATAGTTAAGGTTAAGAAGTGTAATGTAATTGATATATCTAGTGGTAAATGTTATGTTCCCAACTTCTCGGTGTAGAACTAATGTGGAACGATGTACGGTTGTATCTCAAGCAAATGTAATTAGATGCTGAGTTTGAAAGATAAAGATCTAAGGTATACAATTAGTGGAAGAAACATATATGCATAAACTGCAGGTGCAATTTGTATTAACCGTAGTTTATAGCTAAACATGTAATAACGCAAGGGTGTATTTAATGTGTGAACAGTGACATCAAAGCTTCATGATTGTACTGATACGGGTGCTCCTAATGGGAGCTTTGGCTTCCGAGGAGAAGCCTTGGCTTCTATTTCTGATGTCTCTCTGTTAGAAATTATAACCAAAGCTCGTGGGATGCCAAATGGTTATCGTAAGGTCCTGAAGGTCTGTAGTTCGGCACTTTTTTCTATTTCACTATTTTTTTTCCTTTGCTCATGTGTATTTGCAATGTTGCTGCTCTATATGTCAAAATTATTTATTTTGCTTTTTTCAGGGCTCAAAGTGTTTGTATCTTGGAGTAAATGATGAAAGGAAAGATGTTGGCACAATGGGTAATATGTTCTTTTGTATAGAATAATTTTTAGCACCTGCGGATTACTTCCCTGCATATTGATCTCATTAAAATTTAAATGATTGCATTGCTTATATATATATATTATAATTATTTTTGGTAACCTCTCTGTCTTCCATCGTCATGTATTTTGGCAGTTGTTGTTCGTGATCTATTTTACAATCAACCTGTTCGGAGAAAGTGCATGCAATCAAAGTTGTTTCTTTTAACCCCTTGCTTCTTTTGCAATTTGATGTTTACTTTAATGCTCCGCTTCTTTATGCTGAGGTGATTTTTCTCATTTGCTTTTCTTAATCGGAAGCCTCAAGAAGGTTTTGGACTCTATCAAAAAATGCATACTTCGTATTGCATTTGTGCATTCAAAGGTTTCCTTCAAATTTATCGACATTGAAAGGTGTGTTCCAGTCATATTAGCAATTTGGAGCTTCTAGAATAGTTATTTGTTTACTGATGTTGGCTGTTATCCTAATGTAGTGAGGATGAGCTTCTTTGTACACGTCCTTCTTCTGCATTGTCATTATTGATGAGTGGCTTTGGGATTGAGGATTCCAACTTTCTTCATGAATTGGATGTTAGCAGTGGTGTATTAAGGCTATGTGGATATGTATCCAGTCCTAGCGATAGTTTAACCATCAAGGTGCAATTTATGCCTATTAGTCACTGTTTTATCCTTAAAGCACTGTTCTGGTTTCTTACTGGAGTATGTTCTTGTTTTGCAGGCTTTTCAGTATGTTTGTATCCTTTTGTCTACATGGGCAACCAAGGTTTCTGGTTTTATATTTTCTGTGGTTGGAGAAAATTAAATAACACTGTGATTTTGTTCTAAACCTTGACAATAGCAGATATTAACTCACGGTTTGTCTGCAAAGGTCCAATACATAAATTGCTAAATCATTTGGCCATGAAGTTTGAGTGTCTCGATCCTTGGAAAGCTAATAGCATGCCTCAAAGAGGAAAGAGATATAAGCCTCAAGCTTGTTCAGCATATATTCTAAACCTAAGTTGTCCTCAGGCACTTTATGATTTATCCTTTGAGCCATCAAAGATGCACGTCGAATTCAAGGTAATTTCTGGTCTGATCAGGTTGCTTTGTGGATTTACCATTTGCATGCATCTGAATTTTAACACTGAATACAGAATTTGTAATTTGAAAGTCTGGAGTGATTAGTTTTACTCGAAACATTTTAAGACTCTGCTATTGTTGAATGCTTTTCTTGTTGCAATTTATGCAATGAATGATATTTTCACTATTTGGCTTTTGGGGCAGCAATAATATGCAATCTCTCTCTCTCACTTAGCAAGAAGCATCTACTGTAGAACTTTTACATGAACATGATGATGACATTCTTCCCTTAGGAGCATAGGAAATCTTAGTTTATGATATGATATAGTTATGCATGTATTTAAGGTGAAATAAAATTAGCAAGAGTGATTTTTCTGAAAATATAATTTCGTTAAAAAATTTGTTGAGAGATATGTGCAAATGGCTTTCAGAACTTTTAGATCTTTGTTTATTGCTCTCCTTGCCCTGCATTCAGGATAAAACTTTGCTATGTATGAGATGTCCAAATACTGCTAAAAATTCATTTATTGCTTTGTAGTGCTGGAAGTATTTTAAATTTGTAAATGACCCTAAACATTCATCCATAATGTGGTTGTATGTTTTGATTTGATACCTGGACTTTACTGTTATAATTATCCTATTATTAGGATT
The DNA here is from genome assembly GCA_949671775.1 of Mallotus repandus. NCBI lineage: Eukaryota > Viridiplantae > Streptophyta > Magnoliopsida > Malpighiales > Euphorbiaceae > Mallotus > Mallotus repandus. The sequence continues at coordinate 15,002 of CATIWM010022729.1, read as the reverse complement.
ACAAAAGTTTTTGTTCACGACACCTATGACTCTTTTTCATGACTGAGCTTCTTCGCCCATTTTTTCCAGGATTGGGCACCTATTCTTACTTTCATTGAGAGTTCTATTCAACAACTTTGGACAGGAAATATGATTTCTGGTATGCTCTCTTATCTGTATGTTGCTTTACATGGCTTGTTTTCATAGTTTGATTTCTGATTTTTTTCTTTTAACCTTGTACATGTCTCTAGGTAGGTTGTTAGGTCATGAAATTGGTTCATGGAGGAAAGATGGAATCTGGAAGGAAGGTTATTATCATATCAACTTTCATAATTACTTTACAGGCTGTTAAGATCAATATATTTTCATTTTCTAGATAATGTTGTTTTATTGATTTTGTTATTTCTCATGTGTCTTGAATTACATAGGAATAATACAGGTTTTCTTTGATATATTTGCTTGATGTAGGTTTGATCAAGGATCATGGGTTTGCAAGAAATAAGCATGAGATTAAGAAACAGAAGTTGTCTCATAACCTTCCTTCTTCCCAATCCAAGATGCTGACTGACAAGGTTGATCATAGTTATTGTGGGGATAGAGACAAGATTCCATTTCAAGAGTTTTCCATGAACACTTTGGAATTCAAAGAACCAGAAACTGATGCTGAATTTTTGTGTCATAGAAACTACTCTTTGCAATCGTGGGACAGCTCCCTCTCTAAGCCTGTGGCCATGGTGGCCCAAAAGAGTGACAGCCATCTCTTCACATCTGATGACAGTTCTTCTTTATCAGACAATTATTTCTTGGAGGGACCAAAAGATAGAGTCACAGGTACAGAATGGTCGAGTGAGCCTGTTGAGGGCCATATCTTTGGCGTTGAAAGGGAAGTTGACTCTACTGAACATAAATCTCTTGAAGTAGATGAATATGAGAGTGCATTTTCAATGGATTATGATAAGTTTAGTAATGAATTAGTGGTTAGCAAGAACAATGAAAAACCTTTCTTACAGAGTTGCACCTCACGAAGAAACCTGCCACTTGATGGAAAATTGTTTTCAAGTGAGGAACTCAATTTTCCAGTTGATGGCTTCAAGACCAAAAGAAGGTGTGTTTGCATTAATGAAAATGTTGACATCTTAAAGGTTGATGGAAAAAACTATGGATTTAATATGCTTCTGGAGACTTTTCAACATAATGAAGCATCATGCTCTCAGAAGTTTCCTGCAAATAGCATGGGATTTGACATATCTGCAGATTTTGATTGTCTTTCTGAAGCTTCTTCAAAGTCATTTTCATTTCAAGGAAAGCTTTGTGCCGAGGATAAAGATGGTTCAATGGTACGTATTGATAACTCTGGCTCTGGTTGCCACCAGTCCTTGAATTCTGAATGGTGTTGTCCAACCCCGGGTGCCTTATTTCAAGCCATGTCTTGGGATGTTGATTATTTACCAGATGATAACGGCCATGAAGGAAGTGACATACTGGGTAAAAATGCAAATTATAGGCATTCTGAATATAGCCAGGGGAGGAATTGCAGCTATAGTTACAATGTTAGGTCAAAGTGTTCTGGCCAAGATAACCCCATCTCAAGTTGTACAAGTACCAACTTGGACTTTGAGGATTATGCTGATACTAGTGCTGAGTTAGACTTTAATGATTGTGGTGTTACTAGTAAAGGTATCAGAGAATTCTTCCAAGGGCACTGGTCACATGATGAATCATCTTTAGAACATTCTATTATATCACTCCCAGAGACTGAATGGTTGCCTCACGATTTTCATTTTAGAGGTTTTAAGAGGGATGATAAGTATGAACATAGAGAAAGCTGTTCTAGATTCCAAGATTGGGAACAAGATAATTTTCCTAAAGAACAATCCAGAAGAAGCCAATCAGCTCCACCATTTTTTAAGTACAAGAGAAGGTTTGTTTCCTTGAGTCATCATTCTAAGATGAAAGAGGGAAATGTTTATGGTGGTGTTGCTTTTTCAGGTACTCCTACTGACACTCCATTTTTTTTATCTTGATACGGATTATAGTAAACTAATGTTCCTGTGCTCTTTGTAGACACTGACCACTTGAAGGATCTACATTTTCTGCCAAATCATGCAGAGGATTCAACGTTCTGCACCAGGTGCTCTAATATTGTTTACTCATTACACTAGCTTGCTTGATGCCCCAGCATATAACTAAGTCTCTTTCTAGTTCTTGCTTTCAGGTCCAATGTGAAGAGCAGACAATGCATTATGGTGGACCTGAAAGAGACTAAAGAAAGTGAAAGTTTAAGATGCTTGCAAAATTCCTTGATTGATGAGTCTCCAGTTGAAGGTAACTCCACATTTTAGATAAAGAGATTGGTAGCTCAAGGGCTTAGGATGAAGTGAAAATACATTTGACTTTCAACATTATCAATATCATCCAATACATTTATAATAATTGATATAATATGATCCTTTCTTGATCTGTTCGTCAAATCTGTACTTGCTGTATTTCTTCATATATAAGTAATATTTATGTATATACATTGTGTGCATTTGTGCGGGTGTTTGTGTGCATGTGTGGGGATAAATTGCTACTATTTGATGCTAACTTTCCTTTTAGGCCCCAGTCCGAAAGAAATTCACAAATCTATGGATTATGGGACCAAATGGCGGAATGGCTGTCAACAAATTGCAGTTGAGAATTTTGCAATATTTATGGGTTCCCTTTACTATGTTTCTTTGACATAGGTTATTTTAGTCAAGTATTTTATTGCTGTTCTTCTCTCCTATGCAGAACAACAATACGCCAACTAATATTGATAATCAGCAAAGTATACTCAGTATCTCTTCAGGATTCTTGCATCTTGCTGGCAATTCATTAGTACCAGAATCTTTACATAAGATTTGCCTTGAGGATGCCAAAGTTCTTCAACAGGTGGACAAGAAATTTATCCCGATTATGGTCAGTGGGACACTTGCTATTATAGACCAGGTGAGCTGCTGTTATGGCCTGGTCCATTAACATTTTTATTTATATTTCATGTCAGTTTTATTATTACTATTACCTGGAGGGGAAAATTCTTGACAATTGCGTTGTCAAGATGCCATGACTGCATCTATAAAAACACACAAGTTTGATGTCCAAGTATACACAACTCCTACATGAACATATTCAGACAATCACATAGGAAATTTCTGTGAGGTATTTGATGGTACTGATGACTTTAATGGCCCTATCTTACAGCATGCTGCGGATGAAAGAATTCGATTGGAAGAACTTCGCCAAAAGGTAAAATAGACGACATTGAGTTCTGATTGCATTGATCTTATAGAAACAACTTATAGACGACCTTAATGCTTAGGTGTTATCTGGGGAGGCAAGGACAGTAACCTATCTGGATGCTGAAAAAGAGCTGGTATGATTCTTTTTTTTTCTCCATGTTGTTTGAGGTTTTGCTATGCTTTTGCACCAATGGAAGTTTAGTCAAGTTTTACATAGCTGTTATAATAACAGATCCTCCCAGAGATAGGACATCAGCTGCTTCAAAACTATTCTGCACAAATAAGAGATTGGGGATGGATCTGCAACATTCAGGCCCATTCTGATAGCTTTAAGAAGTAAGTTCAATTTTTACCAGTCTCCAGGGAGCATTTCATACTAATATGTACAAGAATTGAGTCCTCCTATTTTGTAAGAGAATTCATCTGGAACTCATTCTTTGGTTAAAAATGAATTGGGATATGGGTGGCTGAGGTGGAGTACAACATGCATGTCTCCTTGTATATTTAAGTTTTGAAAGATGCTAAATAGCTATTGTTGGCCATTTGACCATTTCACCGGCTTTACCTCTTCATGATGAATGTCATCTCATGGGTTCAGCATCGTTCTGACTGATTTCAGCTTATGTTCCTACAGGAATTTGAACATTCTTCACCGGCAACCTCCTGTGGTCACTCTTCTTGCTGTAAAACTTGGATTTCTTTCTGTTTAACTTTATCTTTCATTTCATTATTTTGCTTCCTGAAAGCACGTTGGAATTATTATTATTTTTTTTTGGGTTCAACCTTTTTGTCCTGATAATTGTAGCACTTCTATAGTTATTTCATTGAATGGCATGCAGGTGCCCTGCATTTTAGGTGTCAATTTATCTGATGGAGACCTATTAGAATTTCTTCAGCAGGTAATGTTGACTTCCTGCATTTAAGAATCCTCCACCCTTTAAAAAAATTCAATGTCTTTGTAATTCATTTAAGAATCCCCTTGCAAAAAAATTCAATGTCTTTGTAACTCATGTTTCATTTTGCAATTTGTAGCTTGCAGATACGGATGGTTCTTCTACAATGCCACAATCTGTTTGCCGTGTCCTAAATTTTAAAGCATGCAGGGGTAAATGCTTCATTTACTGGAAACAACTTCTCTTGCTTCTTTTTATTGTTATACTATATTTACAGGAATTTCTGAATTTTGAAGAATTTCTTGTCATTTGGTAAAACATTTTCTGTGCTTTTATTATTTAGGTGCAATCATGTTTGGAGATTCTTTGTTACCATCAGAATGTGCACTCATTGTTGAAGAGCTAAAGCAGACTTCACTCTGTTTTCAAGTAATATTTTCTAGAATAATCCTATAGAAATTTGAGACTGAAATAATCTTGTGGATTTCTGTTTGCATGCTTGTAACAGACGACTCATGTTGAAACAACGCTTGGATTCTTTTTTTCTTTTCTGTAGTGCGCTCATGGGCGACCAACAACCGTACCCTTAGTGAACTTGGAGGAACTTCATAGGCAAATACTTAAACTTGGAGTTGTAGATGATGATTCAGGTGAGGTGTGGCATGGGCTACGACGACAGAAGATCAGTTTCGAACGTGCAGCGCAGCGTTTAAGCTCTGCTAGAAGCTAGAGTTGATGAGAGAGCAATAACTGCTTGTGAAGAATCATTGGTTGCTGCTGTCATTGTATAGTCATTCTTTGTTAAACACTGTATAGCTCATTTGTGAATAATCACACATTAATGGGCAGATCCCTCATTATCAATTGCAAATTGACTCTGCACTGTATTATAAGCGTTTGCATGTGATCTTGGTCAAAGCAAGCATGTCCACATTGCAACATAATAATGATATGCATTGAGTCAAAAACTATTAATTTTTTAGCTAGGTTATTGCTCAGCTGTAATGATCATTCAACTACAAGAATGTCGACAGGCAGACCCCACTATTTGTTTGGAGATGATATTAACTTCGGTTTCTCATTATTGTGCTTTTATTCTTCTTGTGTGTATTTTGGTCAAAGCAATATTGTGAAAATGCCAGCAGAATTACCAGTCGCGCCAGGCAACGTGACCGACTCCTGACCCAAACACCACTAGAATTTGAATGTACACTTTCATTTCCTTGGAGGAAATTCTATGGAAAAAATACAAAGTTTTGAAAAAAATTTTCAGTTTTGGCTTATATTTGAACTTTTTTTTTTCTTTTGGTTGGAATCATCGGAATTACAAAATGCACACGAAACAAGAAAAAGCTGTTTCAACGATTGTTGGTAGAATAACGTGGTACTAGCAAATTCATCTGTTTGTTGGTAGAATAATGCGGTGCTAGGATTTTTTGAGGTTTGTGTCTCACCAGTGTCCACTGTCCACCATGACTCTTGTAGTTCATCCGCTTTCTTCTAAATTTTACTTCTTTAGAGACCTCTCCCTGCCTTTTAAGTATGCATAGTCATTTTGTGGAATAAAAGGGTTCAAAAAGTTATATTCTTTAATGGCCAAAGTTGAAAAGCAAAATCCTGTTAACTTTCGGTCTTGTAAACACGCAGGTTCAAGGCAGTGCTTGCCACTCCGATGGTTGTTTATGGAAGTTGAAGTGAGTAATCGGTGATTGAGTGGATGCACCTAACGATTGGTACACTGTGAGGCTACCATCTGGTGCTGCAATTCAAGAATAGGAATGGATTTACCGTCGTGGTCTGTAAAACAGTACATTGCATTTGCAGTTGTAAAATAGACCTTAAGAGATGCAGCAAATTTTAGTTGTTTCCATTCAGAAAACTGGAAAGAATGGTTATAGCCCTCACGTTTATTTGAAGCTCATGTTTATGAACAAGTAAAAAAGTTGGTAAAGATAAATCTATTAAACATAAAGCAGATAACATTATAAGGCAGTTCAAGTTTGTTCATTCTCCAACTTACAATCGACACCAAAACGATAACCAACACTGCTATACTGGACATGGCATAATCTCAGCGAGAGTGAATTGTTGTTTCTCCTCATCGTATCGAGAACACCATCTATCTTGAGAGGCCATGACTTCTAGTCAGAGGATATACGGTCATTGAATGAATTAGCATCGGCAAAGATGAAAAACATGATGAGAAGGATGTCATCATGCCATGCCATAGTCCTCTGCTTGATCATAAAGATTGTAGCTTCCTGGCGCTCCATCTCCTGCATCAATTAATTTGTAAAAAACAACACTGCCATTCAGAGTTCATGGATATTATATTCAAACTTTCCCAGTCAATTTAAAGGAACAAGCAATCCAAGCATGAGTATTCTACCAGTCCCATATCTAATGAAAACATCTAGAAGGCACCATGTAAAATATTACGACATATCAAAAATAAAGAAAATCTGGAAAGAGATAAAATTTCTTAAACTTCTACAAATTGAAAAAAAAAATACCAGCATTATTAACCAAGTCTAATTGTTGAAATATGCAGAGCAACTCTGTTGACAAATTATTGAACTTTCACAAAAATGCGTACACTGCAAAACAATCAGTTTGAGTATGGAATATGGAAAGGGTTCAAAAACAGTAAGAGAAAGGCCTCAAAAACAGTAAGAGAAAGGCCCCAGAAATTGTTGAGCCTGCACGGGACACGATATCCATGGTTTGCAAAAAGAATGCTATATGCAAGCAGGAGATTATTGCAGCAAATCAGCTAGTCATGCAAAAATGGGAATCAGGCATCCATTCCATTTACATTATATTTAATGTGGATGTGTTGAAATTCAATGCATTAAAGCAACTATCAACTTCAACAATTATTTGCTGAAGCTTAATCTGATTGCTTCATCTATCTCCATGGGTTAGAATGTAAGGCCTATCTTATAGGTTTGTGATTGATCAGCAAAACAAAATAAGCATTTAATATAATCTACATGCTTGATTTGGTAACACACCCAAGAAATGCAGTTCAGAGCTTATCTCAGGGCTCTGGAAGCATAGATTGTCAGCCCGTGGATGGTTTTGCTGAGAATGAAATATTTCTGGTTTTGTTTTCTTTTCATTCAGTGAGTCAACTTCTGTTTCCACTTCTGATTCAGCATTGTTAGATGAAGAAACCAATTGTTTTCTTTTAGATCGTGCACGTCTGTTTTGGAACCAATTATACACATTTGTTTCAGAAATTTGGCCATGCTGGCTGAGCTCGGACGTTATCTCTTTAATCTTTTGCTTGCTAGGAGTTCCATTTCCATGATCAAAGATGCGCTCCAAAATTTGAAGCTGTACAGGTGTTGGAGTCCACCGCTGTCTTGCAGTAATTTTATGTCCACCAGAAGCCATTAGTGGATCACAGTACAGATTTCCCAGCCTGCCTCCTGCAACAGAAAGAGCAGGGACTTTGTTTCAGCCATGAATTTTTTTTTTTAAAGATTTATTTAGGTCATATATCTTCGACTAAATTTAACAAGCAAATGATCATAGAGAGACACAAGCTGACATCTTTCCAGATCATATTTAATGATATACAGACATCTAGGTTCACCGCAAACAAAGATCATTCCATATGCCATTCATCTGGTTTAAAAATATATATTTTATAAGCTTAAGATGACCAACATATACTGAAACCGTCTGACACATTGAAACATATGTAGCACATGACATTTGGTAAAATGGAGTTGAATTGCACAATTGGATGAAGTGAGCTTGCTAGAACATAATGCCAGAAGCAGAATATGATGTCAGTGCACAAGTTATAAATATCTAATAAAAAAAATGGTTGAAGCCTCTGTTATGATGGCAGACCAATAATTGCAAGCAAAAATCAGCTACAGATATAATCTGATCTTCTTTGCCATAACTCAAATGCAGAGAGTGCACCTCAATTCCCATCATAGGTGATGACTCAATCTTGGAGGTCACTTCTAGCTAAGTTGATAACAAATCCAACAAAAATGGGGGCAAATCGACAAAATGAACATCATCCAAATAGCAAGAATGAGGAACTGGAATCTAATATAAGTCATACACATGTTACTGAAGCAAAAAAGAAAAAAAAAGTTTCCAATATATGTAGAAAAGTGCAGACGAAATAAAACCCTAAAACAGAAAATAATACTTGAATAGAAAAAGACAAGAAAAGTACGGGAGGAAGCCATTGCAGAAAACACCCATTAATAAACCAGCAAAAAGCTGATCAACATTAAATTCCCACACCCAGAAATGAGTTAGTCATTTACCAAAGTCAGAAACACAGATAATTAAAAAAAAAAAAACCTGCAAGATCTTGCTGGGCAGAGAGGGTTTTATGCATCTCAACAAGCTGTTCACAAATGGTAGCATAAACAGCAATTTGCTTCCTAAGAGTTTCAAGCTGCTCATCTGTCATAACTTTAACATACAACATTCCTCCTCCATTTCCACTACCATTGACATTACTATTTCTATTACTCTCTCTTTGATTCTGATTTTCTTGATGATGGGTTTCTTGATTATTATCCCACTCCATCATTCTTTTTCAAGAACACCTCATAACATTAACATTAAAACGTTCAAGAAAACACCATTAACAGACCAACCCTTTTCTTTTCTTTTCTTTTCACACACAAGACAGACAAACAAACAGAGAATAGTAAAGTAAAAGAAAATAAAAGAAAAGTCAGTGATGAACTGTGAAACAATGATTAAAAAGATAAAGAAAACAGACAGAAAAAGTGAATTTTGGTGGTGGTGTAGTAGCAGTAGCAGTTAGTCTTGGGTTCGGTGGTGTTAGTGTTGGGCGTATTTTAGCATTTTTCCCGTCATAAATTAACCGCATGTTATGGCATAGTTTGTGGTCAGGTCAAATTTATTTTCCTTTTTCTTGTGGCTGTTGCTAAAGTCAATGTTTCATTCTTCTGCTAAACAATTAGCTTCACTTCTTTTTCTCTAAAAAAAAATATTAGCATTGCTTCTTTGAGGAGTACCCTTTTTTTTTAAAAAAAATTTGCAACTAACAACAGCAACTTAAATCAATCAATATTAATAGTGTCTAATCTTCTTTTTTAAGTAATATTTTTGGTTTAAATTGCAGTGTATATTATTATACTTTTTGATTTAGATTTGCTTCAATGCTCTTTAATATTTTTTAACAATTCCATGAAATAGTTAATTTTTAACACAAGAAAGCTGGAGTTTGATTCATACTCTCTAAAATAAGATGTGTACACCTTTATTACTTGATTTACTCACTCGTAGAGACACTACTTACTTAATTCATAAAATCTAAAACAAAACTAGTTTATATATATATTGTAGGTCACTAGTTTAAAGAGTTTAATATTTTTACCAGTACTTATTGTAATTTTACTTAAATAATGTTTCGGATTCAAGTTAAAATGTATACGATCTTATTAAAATAGTTATAGGAAGAATTTTACAGTTTTAATAAGAATTCAATATATTTTAAATATTTATGATTAAAAAAATTTAATACTCCTGTAAATAAAAGAAAATGCATGACATGAATATTGATTTGAATTTTAAGAGTTAGATGAGGAATGTGAATATTTTCTTTCCATATCTCAGTTTTTAAATTATAAATCTATTTAATTTGTGCATGGCTTGTTTTTTTTCTGATCTTATCATTTAGCTTCCATGACTACTGAGCATATGCCAATTATTTTTGAACCATAAAAAAAAAGTTACCACTAAAAGAAGGACAAAAACATTTTTGCATTGAATTTTAGTTCTCAATTAAGAGATAAATTAATAGCAATGATATATATATATATGCGGGGTGGTTGTGCTTTGGATGGTGACAGACACTTGAAAACTAAAATTTTACCACATTTCTGTCTTTTACCTAACCCTCCATCCATTTTTCATAGATGCCGACCTCTGTATATATTTATAAGTCGGCATCTCACCATAAATCCGACAAAAAAGTTATAATAATGGTTGATGAGACCGAACACCTTTTGATTCTTTTAAATTCAACAAAATCAGACTCAAACACCTTTTTATTGTTTTTAATAAAATGAATTCTGCGGACCTTTTTACAATAGCACAAAGAATTGAGTAGAGAAGAAAATTTTTTACTGTCAGTTCAGGATAACACTAGGGACAAGAAACAGATTTTAACCCTTCTAATTTGTTTGAAATGAATCAAATATGAGTTTAGTTTCACCGTAAAATCTGATCACCATGATCAAATAATGAAGAGATATTGGGTTTCATAAGAGAATAAAAATAGTGTAATTTGTTATTGAAAAAATGTTGGACAGAGTCTTGTACAATACAAAGACTTCGGCTTGTATAAGCTTTGCAGCATGACTAAATAAAAAAAGAACATAATTTAAAAATTTACCTAATCTAATTTAAAGGAAATAAATCATAATCAAAACTTTCCTAACTTGACATAAGACAATAATCTACATATAAGAAAATAGATAAACCCTAATGAAAATATATACTACCAATCATCTTACCATCTTTCCCATTCATATGAGTACATGGGCCATTCAAATGGGTCGGACTTTAATCAATTGGTCAATATTGTGAAAGTCCAAGGTTGCTTTATTAATTATATCCCATCTAAACAGATGAACATGCATTCAAGGATAAACTGGGCTTACAGAATCGTGCGTTCATCTTCTAGAAGTACATTAGTCATGTTGAAGATTTATGGACTAATATTAGTGTCAAATTATGCATAGTTTTAGGACTTTAATTTACATACATTTGTACATTTCAAATAATATTTAGTATAAAAAAATATATAGAAATAGATACTTTTATGTTTTTTTTATTTTTGTTAGGGAAAAAGAGTTTGGAGGTGAAATGATGGAGATAAGAAGCAAAAGAAGGAAGAAATGAGCAGAGTGCATCAAAGCAGTCTACTGTCACGATCATGGCTGAATGCGTGATCGCGGATATGTCTAGATGCTAGCCCCAAAGTAATGTCGAGCTTTTTATGAGCACCGATCATACGCAATTGCAGGTTCCTGCAGCCATTTGCTTCTGTTGCGAGCGCAGCCAGTGCACGATCGCGCCCCTTTCACCAGGATGCATTTGTTGCGAGTGCGACTTGTGTGCGATCGCGACCTTTGCCTAAGAGCCCATCATACGAGAGTGTGGATCTTGCACGATCGCGACATGAACGTTTCCAGCACAGAACATGTTGAGGTGTACTAATTTAGAAAAAAATTTAAGGGGAGGTGAAAGGACATGTTCTAGAGAAGGCTAAAAAGGACAAAAGACCACAATTACTTGAGCAGGAGGACACATTCTATACACACACTCTCATTCACAAGGAAGGACACACAACAGAAGCAAGAGGAGAAGAAGAAAAAAAGAGAAGAAAAAGAAGTCGAAGGAGAGAGACCCATTTTGAAGATTCAAGCTCCTTTGGATAACAATTCTTTATCTTTTCTTAATTCTTATCTCTTGTTTGTATTTAAATATTGAATGATGAATTTAATAGCCATGAGTGGCTAAATACTTTTATGTTGTTGGGATTTTAGAAACCCATTTGATTTTAGTTCACTTAATATATTATTTCTTATTTATAAGTTGAATATTGTGTTTGTTGAGCTTTGTTGAGTGATGTATTGTGGCCAAATGCATCCTTTGTTTGAATCTATGCATTGAGAGATGGTGGATTCAATAGACCTACAAATACTTGTTAGATTTATCAGTTACTTGAGAAAGTTTATGTAGATCTAATCCTCTTTAAGTTTGTTGAATGCCTTACAAGTTAGATTTTATATTATTATATGATGATGATAAGAATTAAGTCATATTGTGAGAATTAATTGATACTTGCTTATGAGATTCGCATTGCTCGAGAGAGATTGTTTATCGGTTTATGAAAGTTTGAGATGTGCAATAAAACTTGAACTAATCTATTATTTGGTTTAATGATAATGTGGTGTACCATTTCCCCAACAACATGCCTTTTTCATTGATTATCTTTTGTTATTTTGATTTGCAATAACCTTAATTACATTCCTTAGTTACTTTGTTAATTTAGTTATTTTACTTGCCTTAAACAAACCAATTTTGTTAGCTCTAAACAAATGCAATTGAGACTAATAGGTGTTTAGTCCTCAATTTCTGTGGAAAATGATACTCTACTCACTTCTATATTACTTAACGACCCGTGCACTTATGGTAAGCGTACAACGAACAAGAACTTGGACCATTTGAACCAGTACAAATAAATAATAAAAATATTATTTATTATTTTACCTATATTATAGATATTCAGAGTTTGTTAAATTTTAATTAATGCAATTCAGTCTAAATATGGCCATAAAATAATAAAAGTTTTTTAGTAACACCACAATTTAAGTTCAAAACATGGTTTAAACGGTAACAATTTTCTACTAACTGATTCTATGATATTCAAAATATCAAAAAATTTAAAATTTATTCTTTCCTTCTACTAAATTAAAAATTTATTAATCAACATTTGTTAATATAAATGATAAAAAATTAATAGATAAAATTTTAAATTTTAAATTTAGATTGACATAATATATTTGCAACCCCTTGTATTTAGCATAATTTGTCAGTTTGACACCTCAATTTATAATTTTACCATTTCAATACTTGCATTTGCATAAAATGCACTAATATGATAATACAGTGTCGACCCCTGTACTTGTTAATTTTTGTCAGTTTGACACTTCTATTTACAATTTTTGATTAGTTAAACCCTTGAAATGTGGCACATGCTAATTTACTATTTCATGTCACATGTGCTGACAAGAGTTTTAAAATTGTATTTTGATGAGTTCATGTATTAAAATGATAAAACTATAACTTAAGGTGTTAAACTGATAAAAAATAATAAATACATGGGATATAAATGTATTACACTATTTAAATTTTATATATAAAAAACAAAATATTGAGAGAATTTATAAAAGATGCAATCCATTTAACTCCGCACCAATCAAACAACGAAATACTCGAAGGAAAAAAATATGTTAAAAGCAATTGATGCTGTGCTGCTTAATATGTTTTTTTTTTTTAAATCATGCATGGAAATGTTTTCAATCTAAATTTTTCCATTGAGTTGCATGAACTTGTCTTCTTCTTCTTCTTGCTGCTGCTGCTTAAGAATTATATGCATGTGATCCCATGTGTGGCATAAAACACAAAATAGATAGAGACAAATATGTATTTAGCTTTGATCTGATCCATGGTTTTTGATGGTTTTGTCTACATGCTGAAATTAAAATTCTCATAAATCACCTATGTTTTTTCCTTTTTTTTTTCTTATCTTTCAAATAATAAAAAAAATTTCATTGTTCAAATTCACCACCATCAACTGGGTCAAAAATATAAGACAATACTATGTTCAAGTTGGTTAGAATTGAAAGAATTTTGAGTACTAGTTCTTCACATAATAAATAATATATATATATATATATATATTACCAAAAAATATATTTCAATTTAGCACCATATGAAAAAAATTTGTATGAAACATTTCTCATAAAAATGTATATGAAAACATAGAATTTAAATTCTATTATCATTAAAATTATGAAATTATATTTATTTAAAAAAAAATTATATGCAGATAAAATTAGATATTTCCTTCTTAAAATTTAAAAACAAATGGGAGAATGTAAACTCTAGAATTATTTTCATGAAAACTTAGAAGTTAATAAATCAATCAAGCCACCAATTGTGGCAGTTGGTGCAAACTTAGGCATTAATTCAAAGTCTTTGTAGAAGATTAGGCCTTGTTTGGTTCGTACTCACCTACTTCTTGTCTTGAGAAGTCAATTTATTGAGAATTATTTCTCATAAATTAAAAATAATTGAGTATTTGGTTTATACACTAGCTTTTATGAAGTAAATTTTTTTCTTTTGTTTTGTGTACAATATAATTTTTTTTATCAACATAGTTATCATATTGTGTCATATAAAAATTTATATTAGTAAAATTAATTGGTGGGGCCGTTTTTACTTAATTAAATGATATTTAAAATTTTTAAATTATAATGTATGCAGTTATATTAAATTAATTGTTGAAAATTTTTTATTATCTTGTGATTTTATTCTGATCAAATTATATTAATTAAAGTTCAGTAAACTTTCAATTTGATAATTTATGTTAAAAAAATATAATTTATTTTATTAATGTGATATCTATTATTTCTTTCATATGTAGCTGGACTATCTTTTAAATTTAATATAAAGTTATATTTTTTTACATAAATTGAAAAGTATATACATGATTTAACCCTTTTAAAATGGATAATAAATCATTATCTAATAAAATTAAGATATTTAATGGGGAGTAAAATTTGATTTTTAATTTTTCTAGTTCTCTCATATGATATTATAAGATTTTTTTTTTTTTAACAAAAGAGGGAGGAGGCACCAGATATCCCTCAACGGTGTGATCATCGGACCGACATGATATCATAAGATTTAATTGATTAGGCTACTATATAAAAACGTGGATATGGAAAGGCGGATGAGATACACTTCAAAGTGTTAAATTGACTGAGCATATAAAATTGAATTTTACTATTTGTTGTTCATGATAAAATTTGTATTTAATATGCTTATAATTGATCTTATCATATGATCATGGAAAAAAAAATAGTTGTCTTGGCACTTGAGTTCTAGCTCAATTGTCAAGGCCACTTGTTCATGGAAGAGAGATTTTAAGTTTAAATTCCCTCTTCCATGGTGTGATTAATTTTTATTAATTACTTAGATTTGCAAGATTTATTATGTGATGATCTATAAAAAAATTTCAAAAATTACTAACCACTTATTCCTATCATTATCCATGGAAAAAAAA
>CATIWM010022716.1:0-12200 GCA_949671775.1 Mallotus repandus | reverse complement strand
TTATTGGTAAAACTCATGCTTATTATGTTCGTAAGTTGCAAAAGTCCCTCTATGGGCTCAAACAAGCACCGCGTGCCTGGTATCAAAAGCTAAGTTCCTATTTATTATCTCTTGGATTTGTTAATTCAAATGTTGATCCTTTTTTGTTCCTCTACACCAAAGGCCATGATCGTTGTTTTCTTTTAGTTTATGTTGATGATGTGATCCTCACAGGAACTAGTAGTATTCTACTTAATAGACTCATTCAACAATTGTCAACATAATTTTCACTTCGTGATTTGGGTCCTCTAAGCTATTTTCTTAGAGTTCAAGTACATCACCTTCCTATAGGGATACAATTATCACAGGAGTCCTATATCCATGATATTATCCGTTCAACTAGAATGGAAAATTGCAAACCATATTCTTCTCCAATGGTTTTGGGTACTCTTCTTTCTAAACTACAGGGAAAAGCTTTGTCTGCTGAGGAAGCCATTAAATATCATACTATTTGTGGAAGTTTGCATTATGTAACTTTGACTAGGCTTGACATCTCTTTTTTGGTGAACAAACTTTGTCAGTTTATTTATCAACCAACTGATGCACACTTCAAAGCACTCAAACGGTTGCTCAAGTATTTACATGGTACTACTCATCATCAATTATTGTTTCAGCGCAGCTCTCTGACCAATATGGTAGCTTTTAATGATTCGGATTGGTGGGGTGCCCTGATGACCGCCGCTCAATAGGTGGCTATCTCATTGATTTAGGTTAGAATTTATTGGCATGGAACTCGAGCAAGCAGAAGACAGTCACGCGCTCTTCCATTGAATTAGAATTTTGGGCTGTTGTAGATGTCTTTGTTTAACTCAAATGGCTTTGGCAATTATTGTCTAAACTCGGTGTCCCACTTCGGTCACCCCCGCATGTATGGGGCGATAACATGGGGGCAGTTTACTTATTGACCAATCCTATTTTTCAAGCAAGAACTCGACATGTTAAAGTCATCTTTCACTTTGTTCGCAACTAGGTAATGAATCACGAGCTTACCATTTCGGCACTATCATCACACGATCAACTCGCTGACATCTTGACAAAGCCGCTTCCCACGCCTCTATTTCAACATTTCAAGGACAAGCTTCGGCTAAGCTCCAACTCCCCTTCAGCTTGAGGGGGGGTGTCAAGCTAATGTATATCTTACGCTATTGTTTAGCTAGTGTTTATCCTAACCAATGTTGGTTAAATCATTGTAATCTAGGACTATTGTATACGTCCCACAACATGTATTTAATAGCATAAACTAACAGTATTGAGATATAACTTCACGAACTCATATTACCTTATTGACTATAACTATAAATATAATTAAAATTAATTATAGGCCTATTCATTTATCAAATTTTTAGATTATTGATTAGGCTTAAATTAATGTTTATAAGAAGTAGAAAAGTATTAATACATGTATTAAATTTAAATTTATAGTTTAAATTTAATAAATCATATAATACTAATAAAATTTACAACACATATATTAATATATATTTAATCTTAGATAAGATTTTTAGTTATTACTTATGTAAATATTATTTTATATTGAAATTAATGCTTTAGTAATTAGATTAATGTATTTTAGTGTCAAATGTATTATATATGTTGAAATTTTATAAAAAATAAAAATAATTAGTAATTTAAATATTATAGTTAGTAATTTAAAAATAATTAGTAATTTAATTAGTAGGTCCACTCCTTATTTTTTACAAGAATATAGTAGATTTATATTTTAATTTTGATTTGATCAAATTGAAAACAAAAGATCTAGATTAGGTTTAATATATATAAGCTTTGACTTGGTTGATATATAGATATAAAGAGCGTTCAGAAATTTTTCTTGTATCTTCATATTTTGTTATTATTGAATTTTAATATGTATATTTTTAATATGTATGGGTTGATTTGAGATTGTTGTAATTCATTCAGATCCATGAGCCAGTGTCAAGAAATATGCCAATAGTTAAGCCTCAAGTGTATAAAAATTGTTGAGGATTGCATTTGTAGGCGGCTTCACATTATTTGTGGGATGACTAGCAGCAGAGGATGACGTATTGCCTTACATATGACATTGCTAAAGTAAGAGTTGGGTTGGTAGCTAGTCATTTACTTGTTTATTTTGATTAAGCAAATCACTAATATATTTTGATTATTTTGGATAACGCTAGCTAGTCAAGTTCGCTTGCGTCCATTTGATGTGGACAAAATGTCTTTATATACATACTAGTAACCAACCACATGTTTCACATATGAACAAAAAATTTATTTGACTCGTGATATATAATATATAAATAATTAAACATATTATTATTATTATTAAATAAAAATTTTAAAAATAATAACAATGTTATTTATTTATATAATAATTTAATATTAACTTAATATAGTTATTATTTATTACAATTTTTATAAATTATTTATTTAAATAATTATATAATGTTATATAATTGATTTTTCTCAACTTTAAAACTGATTTCATATAAAAAAATTATGATCATAATTAATTATAAGATAATAAAAAAATTATTAGTTATTTGTTAATAAAAAAAGTTAAAACTAATAAAAGTTATATTTTCTATATATAATAATTTAAATATTACATCCCATTCAACTTATAATTTATTACAATTTATCGAATTAGATATTTAGGACCTCGAGTTTGACTCGAAAACCTACTCGAGTAGTTCGAGTTCAAGTTCGACTTGACAATAATTGAATTGATTCCGAATTTTTCTTGAGTCGATCCTGAGTAGCTCGATTAAGCTCATGAGCCTATTGAATCACATATTTAGGATCTCAAACTCGACTTAAAAACCTACTTGAGTAGCTCGAACTCGAGTTCGACTTGACAATAATTGAAACGATTTCAAGTGTTTGGTAAGTGGATCCCGAGTAACTTACGAATCGGCTTGACTCCATTATACCCCTATATATATATATATATATATATATATATTAGTAAACAGTAAAACTAATAATTATTATAATATTATTTACCTCATCAATTTTAAATAATATCAATAAAATTAAATTACTTGATAACAATAATAATTAATAAATTATTAAATATAATAATATCACTCTTTTTTAATATAATTACTTACTTTAATTAAAATAACGTAATTTTAGATAAAATTACATCATTTTAATTATCTATCATTAGGGGTGTGAAAAAATTAAAACCAGACCAAATAACTGAACCTAATCAAATTCGATTTAATTTGAATTTTTAAATATTTTAAAAATTCGCTTAAAATTGAGAGAATTGTCTAAAAATTAAATTATATATATATATATTATCCCATGTGTTGTTTGATGGTAAGCATGTTACCAAGCGTAAAATAAATCCTTCGAATTCTATATGCTACACCTTTTTTTTCTTATTTTAATAATAAAATTTTATTATAATTCGATTAACCGATAACCACCGCCTAATCCCTAATCCCTTATATTTATGGTTCCAACTTTGATTTTCATCTTGGGTGAAAAACTGGTTCGATTAAATAATCGATTAACGAATACTCACTCCTATCTATAATATAATATATGTCTAGTTATAATATGTTTATATATTAATATACAATAAAATTAATAATTATAATATTATTTAGCTCATTAATTTTAAATAATATCAATAAAATTAAATTATAACCTAAAAATAATAATTAATAAGTTATTAAATATAATAACAATATATTTTAATTAATAAATTATGTGATTTAAAAATATATAATATTTATAATATTAATAAAAATTATAATATATTTTTTTACAAACTATATATTATAGTGTCTATGCTCTATGTACGTATACTGATTAATGAACTAGTTCTTTGTTTTTCTTTTTTTCTTTCTTTTTTTCTTGCAAAGTGAACCGGGGGAGGAAAGGAGGAGAAAAGAGAAGAATGAAGTGCTGGGGATGGGTATTTTTTACTTTAGAGGGAGGCAACAAGCCCAAAACAAAACAAAACCAAAAATACCAAAAAAAATAATATTGCACAAGCAACTGGAGCAGAAGTAGAAACAAAAATGATTGAAGGTAGAAAGATAGCAAGATAGCTAACGTTGGGGATGGGTATTTAATGGGCAGGAAAGGTGACATGTGAGGCCACATTTCCAAAAGATTTTGGGAAAGTAGAGGCATTTTCGTAAAAAAAAAGTACACTAATTTTATATTTAGTCTTCCAAAGCTTTTATTGGTAAATGTTAGATTATTAATATTTTTTTCTTTTTTTCTTTTTACATGTCAAGTATTCTCTTTTCAACTTAAAGGATATATGAGTTTTTTTATTGTTATTGACTTTTTATATCTAAAAAAATTTGAATAAATTTTATCCTGATAATTTTATTGAATATAATAATAATACTTTTTAGGCTTAACCTATTTTTCGCTCCTGCATTTTTATTTTTTTCCAATTTTTTTTTGTACTTTTATTTCTATACATTAAATTCCTATATTTTTATTTTGTCATATATTAAGTCCTTAATTTGATGGTAATTTCAAACACCGTCAAATTAAGGATTCAATGAACACTAAAATAATAATGTGGGGACTCAATGTAGACAAATATAAGTACAGGGGAAAATTTGGATCAAAATAAAAGTGCAAGGATAAAATTGGGGTTATACCTTCTATTTTCTATTTGTTAGGGATAGCATTATCATTAGTTTTATAAGTTATTATATTATTTTTAATTAAATCCTATAAAAAAAATTTTACAATCAGATTCTATAAATTTTAATTAATATATCTTGTATGAATAAATTTTTATGGGATAAGTATAAAAAAGTTCTTGTGGTTTGGCAGTTTTGCACTTTTATTAATGTGGCCAACACCTGCACCTACGTAAAACTTACTTTGCCAGCTGTATTTACACTTCAAAAACATGAAACGCATCATTTTTTTGGTGGCTCATGTTTAAAACCCTATTTCACTAAATAAGGTTTTCATTCTTAGTGAAATGCAAACTTCAAACAAAAAGATGCCCATTTCTCACCCAAAAATATTGCTTATTGACTTCAAAATGATGAAGCCATCTGTGTTTTCTTTCAATTGAAGTGCAAAGTTCAAAGATTTGAAACTCCTTAAAGGGAAGATTGTTGAATTTGAAGTTCATTTGAAGGTTTTAATTGGAAACTTTACAAAGAGTGCAAAAGGGGACTTCCTTTCTTAAGGTGCAAGGTATGTAAATATATTCTCTAAACAATAGTTTTTGGGAAACATAATAAAGAAAGAAAAATTTATGGTTTAGGGTTTTAGGGTTAAGGATCACGAGTATGAGGAAATGGGGGTTTTGCGTATTTGTTTATTGAATATAAAATTATTTTGTTAAGAAAATATATAATGGTGTTTTAATTAGTTGTTAATTGGTTTTGGATGTTAGGATATGAAGACTGTGAACTTAGTGATACACCATGGGGTTTTTGGGAAGAGAATCCAATAATGGTGTATGTTGGTGGAAAAATAAATCGATTGGAAAATTTTAATGTTGACTTGCTTTCATTTTTTGAGTTACAGGGGTATAACAAGCAATGGGGGTATAACAGAATGTGTAAAAGGTGGTACAAATTATGGGGTTTATCTGGCAGTGAAGCTTTTGATGAGATATTGGACGATAAACATTTGGCTTATATGTTAGAATACAATGAAGGTTTTCAAGACATGGAGATATACTTTGTTACAAATCCTGAACCTCTGGATATGGAAGAAGGAGATATTAATTTGGATGAAGTGCCCGTTGTATCAGATGAGTCAGACGAGGCAGATGATGATATGTTTGTTTATATACCTGATAGCAGTAGTAGTGATGTTGAAGAGAACATGCCTGAGAATACAGATGAAGAGAGAATACAGATGAAGAGCAGACATATGTAGAGAAGTCAGATACAGCTGAGGAGCTACATGCTTCTGAAGTGGATGATGAATCTGACATTGAGTATATTCCAAGTGAAGAAATTGATAATAGTTCAATTGAGGAAGAGTCTGGATACAGTGAAGTAAGTTGCATGTATGATGACCTTGAAGGAAGTGATAATGATATATTTAGACATGCAGAAGAAAATATAGCACAGACTGAAAGTGGTGCCAAAAGAAATGAAGGAAGAGAAGTTAGTACTAAAGCACAAAAGGACGGAAGAGAACCTGAAAATAATGCACACATAAATGATGTAGCACACACAACTAATGCATCACAAGCTGAAAAAGGAAGCAACGCAAACTGAAGAGGATAATACTCAACCAAAAGATCTTAATGAAGAAGACTATCGAGAGTTCAATGAACCTCCTGTCAATTCTAATGACATGCATAGTTTACGAGGTTCAGATGATGAAGGTTTAGAGGTGTATCCAGAATTCAATGAGCTGACAGGTATGAGTGATCCTCAATTGTGCAAAGGAATGAAGTTCAGGGACAGACATGTGTTCAGGAAAGCATTGAAAGAATGGGCTTTTAGGAAAGGGTACAAATATGTTCTTAAGAAGAATAATGCAGAACGAATAACTGCTCTTTGTCAAAAAAAAAATGTGGCTTCTGAGTGCATGCATCCAAGCTAAGGGACTCAAATGTGTTCCAAATAAGGACATTTAAAGCAACTCACAACTGTCCAAGAGAATTTGCAAACCCTTTGGTGACTTCAACTTATTTGGCTAATAAGTTCATGGATGAAATGAGAGATAGTCTAGGATGGAAAGTAGAGGCAATGCAATAAACTTTACAAAGAAAAGTGGGGGCTGAGGTTAGTACTTCAAAATGATACAGAGCAAAATGAAAAGCAAAGAAAAAAATTGAAGGTGATATAAAAGATCAGTCTAAAAGACTGTTTGATTATGCAAAAACTGTAAGAGTCACCAATCCTAGTAGCTTGTTGAAGATAAAAACTGAGTTAACTTATGAGGATAATTGTGAACAAGAGCTTAGTGAGGATGATGAGAACCTGACAAGAAGGCCAAAAGAGATCATTATGTTTCATTATATGTATGTTAGATTGGCTACACAAAAGCAAAGATACTTTGCAGGCTTGAGACCCCTTATTGGATTAGATCGAAGTTTTTTAAGACATCAATGGGTGGACAACTTCTTTGTGTTGTTGCAAGAGATGGAAATGAGAACATGTTTCCTTTAGCATATTCAGTAGTTGATATTGAATGCAAACAATCTTGGTTGTGGTTTTTAGAGTTATTGTTTGATGACTTTGGACATCCGTCTGAAACTGGATGGGTTTTCATGTCAGATAAACAAAAAGTAAGTATGTTTAATAGTTAATTGTTTGCTTTGAAAAATATTTGCAAAAAAATTGATTTACTTGGCTATCATATTTCAGGGACTTGTTGAGGCGTTTGAGCAGAAAATGCCAAATGTTGAACATAGGTACTGTGTCAAACATATGTACGAGAATTTTAAGACACAATTCAAAAAGGTTGACAAATAGCTTGTGTGGACACCTGCTAGTGCAAGTACAGAGAAGAAATTTGAATGGCATATGCAGAAACTAAAAGAGGTTGATGCAAAGGCCTATGACTGGTTAATGAGCAAAAATCCAAAAGCATGGGCTTGGTGTTTTTTCTCAACACATGCAAAGTGTGATGCTATTCAGAATAACATCAGTGAGTCTTTCAATGCATACATCACAGAAGTAAGAGACATGCCCATTTTGAGCATGACGGAATGAATACGAAAAAGAATGATAAAGAGGTTCTACATTAAATACAGTGGCATATTGAGGTATACAGGTGATATATGTCCTACAATCCAAGATAAGTTGGAGAAACTGAAATATGAAAGCAGAAACTATTTTTCACACCAGCGGGTCATTGCAAGTATGAGGTTGATTATTTCAGCACATAAGCTCCTGCAAACTTAGCTGATAAAACTTATAGTTATCACATGTGGGACATTACTGGAGTACCATGCAAACATGTCATCTACGTGCATAAGTTTTTTCATAAAGACACTTACTTGGCTATGTACAGGCATGTCATTAATGTTGTGCCAAGCATGAAGGAATAGGAATGAATAGAGACTCCTAACATTGAACCAAATATACCTCGAAAGCCAATTGGTAGACCTAAGAAGAAATGAATCAGATCTAAGGATGAGCCAATTAATCCATTTATAGTCTCTAGAGTTGGAGGATATGTAGTTTGTGGTAATTGTGGGAAAGAGGGGCATAATGTGAGAGGGTGTAAGGCAGTAGTAACTAGAGAAACTACTTGGCAGAAAAGAATGAGGCTACAAAGACAAAGAGCAACTGAGGTATTTTGGTTATGTATCTAAAAGCATTTCATTTTTTAATGTCTTTGTCTCAATCTGTTTTTGTGTGTTTACTGTAAGCATTTCATTTTTTGGTCGAAATGTTGCTTTAAGGCTACTACAAGGCTACTACAGGTCCATCAAGAGCAACAAAAATAAGAAAAGCACCAAACAATCTCAGACAAAGGTTGTTAAAAAACTCAGTCATGTAATGCTTAATTGAATTTGTAGACTCATTTCAAAAATTGTTTCACTTTATTTCACTTTGCTTTATTCTCACAGGTAGCTTCACAGACAGACTCTCAACAAGCTTCACAGCAAGCCCCATACTCAGCAACCCAACCAGCTTCGTAGCCTGCCTTGAATGTGTATGACTAGGTGCCACCAACTTCTATGAGTATATCCCAGTCACTTCCTTCAGTAGTTGCAAGAAGATCAAATCTTAGGCGGCCTACTATCTCCAGTGCAGCAAAAATATTGGAAAGCGTTCACAGACCTGCTCTTGGATAGTTGCCAACTCAAATACCACCTTCAAGCTACAAAAACTTCAAAAGGGCATCTGAATTGCAAGCATTCCTCACTCAATCTAATCAGTCGCAGCCTCAAGGAAAGACTAAATGAAAAGTCTCAATGATTTTTTGTAATTGACAGATTTTTTAGGTTTGGTTGCTAAGTTGTATAAACTATTATACTTGCAAACTTGGCTTATTATCTTGGTTGAAATATTTTGTAAATGGCATAATGCAAACATGGCATTTTGCAAACTTAACTTATTTTGAATAGTTAGTTCATAGATGATGATATAAGATGCTCAAACTCTATTTTGTACACAGATTATGCCTATTTTGGTTGTCTAAATAGTTGATTGCCTATTTTGGTTCACAGGCTTTCACAATTCTAAATAACCAAAATTCTACATAGGCTTTCACAATTGTAAAATACACAATTGCAAACTATTATACCACAAAACCATTAAGTTGATGATTCAACACTTTCATAAATACACAACAACCACATTCATTGCCAAAGTTCTTTTAGGCATTACATCAAACACTTAAATGACAAGTACAACAAACACCTAAAATCCTACTCCTATTTTGAAACTAAATTTCATGGCAAATATAATTGCCAACCTACATTCATCTTCAACTTGTTCTCAATATACACATAATACAACATAGCATAAAACACTAAAAAACTTCTGCCCGCAGCCACTTGAAGCACGACATTTTTCCAATTTAGCCAGAAGCACCCTGTTTTCTTCATGTAAGTAGTACACTTTTTGCTCTAAACTTGCAACAATCTCTTTGTATTTTATCAACTCATAAGCCAGTTCAATCTCTCGTGCACGATAATTTGCAATTTCATCTTCGCAAGAATCGACTTCATCAAGCAAATGTGGAATCACTTCATTAACTTGCACAATAGTGGGGGGATCAATCCACTCAAAATAATCACACTTGTAAGGTGTATTGAACCTTGGACACCCCCGAAATCTCCTTCCACGATTGATTGGCATTTTTGAAGTCCTCGTTGAAGTAGGTAGCCCACAACTGCATCGTTGATCCTATACCTCTGGGCTTGTTTGAGAAGATTGTGAATTCATCTTCACATGATGAAGGGAAATTTCAGATGGAAATGGATTAGGGGGATTCTTTGGCTTCTAATCTATTTTGATTTAGTTTTAGAATTTTGCTTGTTTTTAGGTCTTTAACAAATAAGGTTTTTATTTTGTTTTATTTATGTCTAATATATAGCATGACAGCTGGCAAAGTAAGTTTGACGCAGGTGCAGGTGTTGGCCACGTTAGTGTCCACGTCTGTGAAAATAATGGAGGCTGACGGTTTTAGATGTGTTGTGCTAACGGCAATAGGCACAGGGTACTGACTTGTCACGAAAAAAACCACATGGCTCGAAGTGCAAAACCGCCAAACCATAGGGACTTTTTTTTATACTTATCCCAATTTTTTTATACTTGAATAAACTCAATTAGTTTTATCAATATTATAATTTATATTATATTTTAAATAAATTTTAAACTCAATTGTATTTCAATTAGATAATTTAAAAAATATTTCTTTAAATTAGGCTATTTTATAACAAATATTTGAATAATGCTATATTTTAATGAATAATTTTATTTGTATTATAAAATATAATTAATTTAAGATAAAATAGAAAAAAATTTATATTTTATCTTAAATTAATTATATTTTGTTATAACAATTAAAATTATAATGAAATATGTTAACATATTTTATTGTTCAGATATTTATTATAAAATAGCCTAACAAAAAAAAAGTTTTTTTAAAATTTGTCTAATTTAAATTTGATACTTGAATAAAAAAAATTTGAAATTTAACACAAATTATAATATTGACAAAATTAAATGAGTTTTACCATTATAAATTTTTTTTTTTTGATCTATGATATATTAATTGAAATAATATATTTAAAAACTATTGAATTATTTTTATTTATTATTGTCAATGTAACTAATAATTTCATTAAAATTTATAGAATTTGATTGTAAAAATTTTTTTTATAGGATTTAGTTGAAAAATAATATTATAATTTATAAAACTAATGGTAATGTTATCGCTAACAAATAGAAAATATAAGGTATAACCATTATTTTACCCCCCTGCACTTTTATTTTGGTCCAAATTTTTCCTCTATACTTTTATTTGTCTACATCGAGTTTCCATACTGTTATTTTGGCATACATTGACTCTTTAATTTGACAGTGTTTGAAATTACCATCAAATTAAGGACCCAATGTATGAAAAAATAAAAGTATAGGAACTTAATGTATATAAATAAAAGTACATGGGTTAAAAATGGGTTAAGCCAACTTTTTAATAGGCGTTGGATTATTATATTTATTAATTGAAAAGTTAAATGATAAAAGTGTCCAATAGATTTTTTTTTAACTGCAACTTGGATTTTATTATAAAAGATTAAAAATAAGAACATCAATGATAAAAGGCAGGGTTATACTATCCCACACCTACAAACCAGAAACAGAAATAGATGCTCGCACTAAGGAGTGAGTAACCTGATTTGTTGATCTATAAACATGACTTAAAGAGCTCCATTGCACTTCTTCTAACAGCCTAGTGCAATCTTCTATTAACTGATCAAAATAAGACAGATCTCTTAAAGGGTTATTAACAGTTTGGACAACCTGGAGAGCATCTGACTCAAACAAAACACCTTGCAACCCAATACTCTTTACCCAACTCAATGCTTCTTGAACACTGATAACCTCTACAATTAAAGGATCATCAATCCCTTCAACCATTGCTTGTGGGTATCAACAAACTAACCTGAAGAGTTTCTTATCACATAACCAAGCCCCACTCTCTTGTTTGGAAAAATAGAAGTATCGATATTATATTTAAACATATCAATAGGGGGCTGTAAGCACCCAATTTCGGGAAGACTAGAGCATGGATGCGACAGAGGACCCGATGATGAAAATAGACTGTGAAATTAGATTTATTGGTTTTAAACTAAATTGTAAATTATTTTTAGGAAATATTACTTTTATTTTAATTATTGTTATTATTAATTTTTTATAGATTTTTTTTTTTTTTAAAAATTAAGTTTAAAAAAAAAAAAAAAAAACAAACAAACAAGAGATGGCCATTTGGCCATCTTCCGCCTTTTTTTCAATTAATAGGCTTTTTTTTTTTTTTTCAAGATTTCCGTCGGAAATCTGTATTTCCGGTCGGGAATAGTGCTTTTCCCGTTTTTTTTTTTTTTTTTTTTCAAAAATTTGTTTATTTATTTATTATTAGATTTTGATTAAGTTTTTGATAAGTATTTTTATTTTATTAGATAAATGTGTAGATAATATTTATTTATTTATTTTTAGATAAATAATAAAATAATTTATTTAATTTTTATCCTGTAACCAATT
>CATIWM010022672.1:0-16188 GCA_949671775.1 Mallotus repandus | reverse complement strand
AATTCAAAAACATCATTCAATTTAAACAACTCCAATTTAAAATCCCTATTGCCAAGCCTAAAATTAATGAATCTAGTCCTTTCATCCAAGTGAAATGATGATAAGAACTCGCATGTAGGCCTAAGATATATAGAATATGCTCTCATCATGAATTGTTCCCACCTAACCTTTTGCAAAAGCAATGATACCTCATCATACAATCCCACTGTTGTTAATGCATTTCTATTGGGGTATTTATTGGGTTGAATCTTCCTAAGCATAATATCCTTATATTTCTTATGTTGAAGTTCACTATCAAAAGTGATATTTTGAGGAAATTTCATTACCTCTTGTTCTTCCTCTTCCTCTCTTAGATTCATTAAACTTCCTTTAAGTTTGGAGCGTTCGGGAAGAGGACCTGTTTGCTTTGCTTATTGAGATTTTCATCTTGGCATGGTTAAGAATGAGAGTGAAGAGAATGAAGAATTGGAGTGATGATTTTGAAAACTTAGGGTTTGAATGTGTGAGAGGGATGAGGAAGGAAAGAAAATGATGAGTGAGGATGATGGGAAGGGTTTTAAAAATGGTTTTGGAAGAAAAAAATAAAAAGTTACTTTGAATGGAACTGAAAAAGCATGATTTTTAATTCTATAAAATCGCGGTGCACAGCTGTGCACTTTATAGTGCATGGTTGTGCATCTCATTTAGGTTCAAAAGAGCAGGTCATGCATGGCTGTGCACTTTCAAGTGCACGCCTATACCTGATTGCATAAACATGAGGTCTGAGAGTGCACGGCTATGCACTCTCAATGCATGCTCATTCCTGATTGCATAAATTTTAGTTGGAGTTAGTGCATGGTTATGCACTTTCACATGCACGATTGTACAATTTTATTTTCCTCTAAAATGCATTGAAATACATAGCATGAAACACATCACATCTTTTACAATCATCTTCATTCCAAATTATGTTAAATATATGCTCAATTTCCCAATGTCACATTATTCAATAAACAAATAACGTGTAATCACACTTTTCCAAACAAAAATGAAAGCAAACTTAAAAGTTTACTTCCTTAAATATCCAAAGTCGACTAAAACAATCTTCTTACTAACCCTTTTATATCCAATGCAATTGTTTTCCTAGAATTTCTCAGTATAAGGGAGGTCAAGAAAAGAAATTGAATAAAAATAAAAGAAACCAAAAACATAAAAATTAAATCAAAATGAAATTATACTCTACACTTGGTTGAGCTCCCAAGAAGCACTTATTTAAGAGGTCATAAGCTTGACCATGGTATGAACTATATGCTTGTGTTGATCACGCAGGCAAGGTGATGAAAATCATCTTCTTTGCCTCCATAATACACCTCTGGCCATTTACTTTAAATTTCTCTCCTTGATTGTTTATTAATTCCATAGCTCCATGGGGAAAGATTTATGAACTGCAAATGGTCCTGACCATCTATTCTTAAGCTTCTTTGGAAATGAACCCAGCTTAGGCTTGAAAAATAACACATGATTTCCAATTTCTAAGCGTTTCGTCCTTGTGCTTGTGTCATACCATTTCTTTGTTTTCTCTTTGTTAATCTTTGATCTTTCACATTGAATAACTGTGTCTTTGTATTTGAGAAGCCCTTCTTCATTATGAGATTGTACCTACAAACACTTCTCTACATCCTCCAAATTATAAGATTTTGCCAACCTACCTGGTTGGACTTCATTCACGCAATCGTCAACCACATTAATTCTCATGCAAATATCAAGTTCAGGTGGGTGTTTCATACCTTGGTAACCATCAAACTTACAGCTTTCTCTACCCACTCTCAATGTAAGAGTACCTTCAAAGACATCAATGATTGCTTTGGCAGTGTACATGAAAGGCATCCACAAAATCAATGGTACATCTTCATCTTCCTCAAAATCAAGCATAATAAAGGCAATTGGAAAAATGAATTTCCCTGCTTTTACCAATACATCTTCCACTATTCCTTCAGGCTTCTTGATTATCTTGTCTGTAAGTTACAAGTATATGTTAATAGCTCTTGCTTTACCTAAGCCAAGTCTCATGTAAACATATAAAGGCATTAAATTAATAGAAGCACTTAAATCACAAAGAGCTTTTTTAAAATTTAAATTACCAATAGAGCAAGGTATAATAAAATTGCCTGGATGTTTACTCTTCAGTGGAAGTTTGCTTGAGATGATACACTTTACTCTTTATTAAGAGTAATGGTTTCAAACTCTTACAACTTTTTCTTACTGGAAATAAGTTCCTTCAGAAATTTTACATATTTGGGCATTTGTGCAATTGCTTCCACCAATGGTATATTTATGTGTAGCTTCTTAAACATTTCCAAGAACTTAATAAATTGTGGATCATGCTCTTTCTTTATAAGCCTTTGAGGAAATAGAACTGGTGGTTCTTATGGTTTAAGTGGAGGAGGAGACTCCTTCTTTTTACTGCTATCTTGCTTTATATCTTTCTCCTCGACCTATTCTTCAACATGTTCTATCTCTTTTCCTGCCTTATTATCTTTTTCATTACTAGATGTAGGAGCACTCTTCTTGGGTAGTTGTAATTCTGTACCACTCCTCAGAGTAATTGCTTTAACATACTCCTTAGGATTCTTTTCAGTGTTGGTAGGTAGTGCTCCTTGATTTCTTGAAGAAAAAGAATTAGCCAACTGACCCGCTTGCACTTCCAAGTTTTGAATTAAAGAAAAATGGTTCCTAAACATCAGTTGAGTATCTTGATGTAATTGTTCAAATCTGCCCTCTAACCTCTTAGTAGCCTCATCCTGTTGATTCCATGAACTTCTCCATTTTACCCTCTAAAGAAGCTATTGCTAAAGAAGAAGAAACTTTCTCTTGTTGGACTTGAGATTCCCCATGATGTGGTGGTCCCTGAGATCTCCATTAGTTGTTGACTTGATTGCTCCATGAAAAATTTGGATGGTTTATCCCACTAGGATTATAGGTGTTCCCCATCACAGGATTTTGTTGTTGTCCCTTATTGAAATTACCCACATAATTCATACTCTCCATGGATAAATCATGCATTTGTTAACATTCTATGGTAGGATGTCCACAATGGCAAAACTCATAAGATGATACAAGTGTAGGTGAAACTGCATTAAGACCCATCTTATCTACTCTCTTTGTCAAAGCATCCAGTTTATCATTAATCATAGTCATTCCATCCACATCCATAGCTCCCCCTTTTCTTAGAATAACCCTTTTATAAGCCCACAAACTCTGAGTAATAGCCATATCTTCAAAAAGTTCCAAAGCATCCTCTAGTGTCTTTGACATAATAGACCCTATTCCTACAAGATCAATATTAACTCTAACTGATGGATTCACGCCTTTTTTAAAAAGATTGAGCTAAATCCTAAGTGGGAATCAAATGCATAGGGCATTATCTCTACAAATCCTTGAATCTATCCCAACATTCGTAGAAGCTTTAATCCTCTCTCTGATAGAAAGAATTAATCTCATTTTTAATCTTCAACACTTTAGTAAATGGAAAGTATTTATTGAAAAAGGTTGTATACATCTCCTGCCAAATGTTAATGGAATTAGGTGGTAAACTAGTGAACCATCTTTTTGCTCTATCAGTAAGTGAGAAGGGAAACAATATCAATCTGATAGCATTTGGCTGCCCTCCATTCATTCTAAAAGTAGAACAGTGCTCCAAAAATCTAGTCATATGACCAATAAGATCTTCATGAGGTAAGCCATTAAACTTAGAATTCTGTATTATCTGAATCATTGTTGGTTTAATCTCAAAATTATTAGTTGCAACTTATGGTCTCACAATTTGATTCTGATCCCTTTGCATATGAGAACTAACAAAGTCCCTCATTGTTCTTTGTGCATTTAGTCGATTCTGATTTTTAGGTAGAGCTGTAGGTGGTGGATCTTGTTGGTTCTGATTATTTCCCCCATCCACGACTCCATTTCATAAGTTAATTTTTGTGCAGAAAAAAGCTTATCCATTTATTCATGAAAAGGGATTGCAATTTAAGTCATTTAATAATGACTTGAATGTGGTAGGGGATTAGCACACTAACATTAAAAGTTACTTAGACAATCTTGCCAAGAAGGTTCCACTCAAAGTTAGAGCTCAATCCTTGAATTATGTTCTGATTGAGAAAGAGATATTCAGAATAACTCTTAATGGACTGCTTTTGAGGTGTCCTTCATTTCCTCAAACCATGGAGATTTTAAAATAGGTGCATGAAGGTGTTTTTGGTGCTCACCAAGTTAAAAGGAAAATAAGATGGTTAATTTGTATGCATGGTTATGTTTTGCCCTCAATTCTAAAAGATTGCATCACATATGTAAAAGGGTGTCAACAATGTTAGAAACATGGAAGCTTTCAAAGGGTACCAACTGGTGACCTGTATTCTATGGTAAAACCATGGCCATTCAGAGGTTGGGCCATAGATCTTATTGGAAAAATTTGTCCAGCTTCTTCTAAGGGCCATAGCTTTATCATTGGGGCCACTGACTATTTTATAAAATGAGTGTAATCAATTCCTATGAAGAAAGTGGAGCAAAAATATATCATTTCATTCATCAAAGAACATATCATTCACAGGTTTGGAATTCCCTAAACTATTACAACAAACTGGGGAACAATGTTCAATGGTGATGAGATGAAAGAATTCATGGAGGATTATGGCATCAAGCATTTGACTTCAACCCCACACTATGCTTAATCTAATGATCAAGCTAAGGATTCCAACAAAATCATCATTGGCATACTGGAAAAGATGTTGGAAGATAACCTAAGAGATTGGCCAAGAATTCTATTTGAAACTCTTTGGGCATATAGAACCTCAAAAAGGGAAGCCACTAGTACTAGTCCTTTTCCTCTTACCTTTAGGAATGATGCTATCTTGCCCTTAGAAGTGTGTGTTCCTTCATTGAGAGTTGCAAAACAAAATGACCCAACATTAGTGGAATTCTTTGAGGCTATGTTGATAGAATTGGAAAATGTAAATGAAGAAAGATTAAAAGCTTCTACCAATATGGTAGCTCAAAAGAAGAAAGTTTCTAGATGCTATAATAAAAGAATTAAAAAGAAAAAGTTTAAAGAAAGTGACATGGTTTGGAAAGTAATTTTGCCACCTGGAACTGAGGATAGAGAATGGTGTGTGAAATCTGCAAGCATACAGAGTCGTCCAAGTAGTAAAACTATCGATCCCATAGAGAGTGGATGTTAAGTATTGGATTTCTTTTTGTATTTATTTGTCTAGACAATCGAAGGAAGATTTAACTAAGAAAATTAGAAATAATTGAACTAAAAAGTAAACATAATTATAAAATAAAATAAAATTTAACTAGTAGAAAATTTATCAATGTAATAAAGGTTAGGGTTTTTAATCCCCGACTTAATTTTAAGTAAAGATCATGTTAATTTCCCTATCACTTATGAATTTGTTCCATTTCCTAGGCTTCTTTAAAAATATGAAAGTCTTTCTTGAGCACTCGCATAATTCTACCAACCATGATAACTACCTAATTGATTAGCTCTTGCTACTTGAATAATTAATTATTTTTTATGATTAAGTAAAGCCAAACGAGGAATATTAATCAACCAAACTGTTTCTTAACCTATTTTGATTAATCAACATATTATTATTTTGTTCTCAACAAGGATCTTCTCTCGATCTCACCCTGTTGTCTAATTGAATCCCTAGAGTGATCAAGCCTAGGGAAGCATTATGTTCAATAATAATCATGGTTGTATGTTTGGTGATAAGGAGTCTAACCTATTAAATCCATTCTCAAGCCGAGTTTAAAAACCCCAACTACTAATTTAGCTACCCATGGCAATTAAAAAAAAGAAGAAAAAGAAGAATTAAATAATGCAAACACAACCATCATATGTTATGTAAATTAAGTACTAATAATAAAGAAGACAAACCCCCTTTTTATTCTCTTGAAAGTGATTGCAAAATATTCTTCAATCCTTTAGCCTTGATAATGCTTGAGTAATAATCCAAAGCAAAGTTAAATATAAATTTGTTCTATTGCAAAAGATAAAATTGACTAACTGAAATTCAGACCATCCAAAAACTATAAAAGAGGGAAAACAAGGGCTATTTATAATAGTTCTCCAATAAACACTAAAAATAGTGTCTAAAATTGATTTCTATCGAAGTACACAGCTGTTCACTTTCTTATGCACGGCTGTGCATCATTGTTGCTCCAGAAACCATAGAATTAGGATTGGTTGTGCACATTTGTGCAATTGGTGCATGGCTATGCACGGTTGTGCATCACTATCTAACTACAACATGAAATGTTCAGGTTTAGAATTGGCTATGCACACCTATGTGCATGGCTGTCCATGCCTCTTCATCTTCAATTCATGGATATTTTGAGCTTTTCTCTTCAAGTTCCAGCATACATTCTACTTGCATTGATCCAAACTTGGGCACACTTAACCAATTAACACCAAAATGATAAAAATAAACTAAAAACAACCAAAATTTAATAAAAATTGTAAAAACCTTTAAAAACATAAGTTTCATGGAATTTAAGTAAAAATAACAACATTTAAGAATAAAATAGACACTTTACCATCTAAAAACATAACAACTTAGTGCTTAAAATACACTATTGTTTGCACTTATCAAAGTGACCTTTGATTTTTTAAAGATAGAGAATTTACTAGTTGACCCACTTGTACCTCTAAATTATGAATAGAAGAAGACTAATTTCTGAACATCAATTGAGTACCCCAATGCATATGTTCAAATCTCCTCTCCAATCTTTTAGTAGCCTCATCCTACTAATTCATCTTAGTTATCATCATGTCTATAAACTTGTTATTTTTGCTTTTTAGAGAAGCTATTGATGAAGAACAAGAAGTTTTCTCTTGTTAGCACTGAGATCCTATAAAACCTAGTGGTCCTTAAGGTCTCCATTGATTGTTGCCTTGATTACTCCATAAAAAGTTTAGCTGGTTCTCAACAAGGATCTTCTCTCGATCTCGCCTCATTGTCTAATTGAATCCCTAGGGTGATCAAGCCTAGGGAAGCTTTTTTTCAATAATAATCATGGTTTGTATGTTTGGTGATAAGGAGTCTAACCTATTAAGTCCATTCCAGAGCCGGGTTTAAAAACCCCAACTACTAATTTAGCTACTCATGGCAATTAAAAAGACAGAAGAAAAAGAAGAATTAAATAATGCAAACACAACCATCATATATTATTTAAATTAAGTACTAAGAATAAAAAAGACAAAACCCCTTTTTATTCTCTTGAAAGTGATTGCAAAATGTTCTTGAATCCTTTAGCCTTGATAATGCTTGAATAATAATCCAAAGCAAAATGAAATATAAATTTGTTTTATTGAAAAAGATAAAATTGACTAACTGAAATTCAGACTAGCCAAACTCTGTAAAAGAGGCAAAATAAGGGGTATTTATAATAGTTCTCCAATAAACCCTAAAAATAGTGTCCAAAATTGATTTCTGTGGTAGTGCACGGCTGTGCACTTTCTTATGCACGATTATGCATCATTTTTGCTCTAGAAGTCATAGAATTAGGATTGGCCATGCACATGGGTGCAATTAGTGCATGGTTGTGCACTTCCTTACACAAGGTTGTGCATCACTATCTAACTACAATGTGAAATGTTGAGACTTAGGATTGGCCATGCAAATAGGCATGCCCTTTCATCTTCAATTCATGGAGATTTTGAGCTTTTCTCTTCAAGTTCCAACATACATTCTACTTGCATTGATCCAAACTTGGGCACACTTAACCAATTAACACCAAAATGCCAAAATTAAACTAAAAACAACTAAAATTTAATAAAAATTATAAAAACCTTTAAAAATATAAGTTTCATGGAATTTAAGTAAAAACACCAACAATCAAGAATAAAATAAACACTTTAACATCTAAAAACATAACTTAGTGCTCAAAATACACTATTTTTTACAGTTATCAACTCCCCCACACTTGTGCTTTTACTTGCCCTCAAGCAAAACATGTCAACACCCCATTCTTAAAAAAAAATGTAACTCATTGCTTAGCTTTAACTTGACTAGCTATAATAATCTTCACTTAATATAAAGCTTAAAAAACGTAAAAATTAAAATAATCACTCGAGGTCAAAGACATGTGAACTTACTGTGTGAAGAGCAAACTTCCAAATTAAATTCATGAAAATGGAGAATTAAAATCAAAGAAAGATGAAAGCAAATAGAAATTAGCACAACACTTAACTAGCCAAAATTTTTCACATATAAGGCACTT
Organism: Mallotus repandus; assembly: GCA_949671775.1. Lineage (NCBI taxonomy): Eukaryota > Viridiplantae > Streptophyta > Magnoliopsida > Malpighiales > Euphorbiaceae > Mallotus > Mallotus repandus. Next base: position 7,926 of record CATIWM010022672.1, on the reverse strand, counting down.
TTTTAGCATTTTATCAATTATAATTTATAAAGGTTTTCCCAATTGTGGTATTCCCCACCTTTCCCACACTACTCAGTGTCGATACCTTATAAAGGGTCCTTTGGATACTCATACTCTCATTTGAAAGCACTGGAGTAGAAGGAGCATATAAAGATTTTGAATTTTTGGATTTTTAGCTCCTCTAAAATGAGTGCGTTTTACGCTCCATATTGCTTTATATTTTATTTTTTTCTTTTAATCACCAAAATACACAAGCATTTACTAGCTTTAAGAGTTGAATTTTAAATCTCTACTTACAAACACCTTTCTCAAAAATCAAGACTCAAGTTGAATCATTCAATTAAGGAGTAACCATTAAGTTCATTAAAGGTTAAAAAGTCTTTAACCACAAGTCATTATCCTAATCTTACAAGTTCAAACTCACATTAAATGAAGATTACTATATCTTTTCAAGAAAACTATATTCAATGAATTAGATTATACTCAAGAATAGAATTTAAAAATTCAAGTGTTATGCATGACATGCATCCCAATGACTAAATTCAACAAGGAAATAACAAAATGAAATGAAATGAAATGCATGATCCCTTCCCTTCTACATTTGAAAAGAAATATCCTAAAGCAAAGCTAAACAAAAACTAAAAGTAAAAGTTTAGGAAGATCTCCCATTTTTATTGTGGTGGCCGAGGTGAGGAATTGTTAGAGTTGGTTATCTTAATGAGCTTCTTGAGTCTTTTGAAATGACTTGCTTGTTATTGATGAAAATCTTCTATCATGATTTGAAGCTCATTCAACCTAGCATCTAACTTTAATTCCAACATATCCAAGTGAAGTAGCACCATTTGTTCGATAGTTGCTTTATTTTCTAAAGCCTTCCTCTTTAACCATGATTCATTACTACTTCCCGCACTTTCCTCCTCTTTTAAAGAAGACTTGTTCATTTTTTCAAGGTATATTGGCATAACAAATAACATTTTTTATTCTTGATGTCTTTCATTATCCTTCATTTAGTGAAAATGTCAGCTCGAATAAGCACCCTTTCACTTAAGATCTTAGATTTGAGGACTCCCATTCCCTTGGTAAAATCTCACATTGAATGCAAAAAAGTATTGCCCTAAAGCTGCAATGATATGCCCCATAAGGAGAGGTACCTTCCTTGCCTGCACAACTAGCCAAATAGTCTAGACAACAAAGTGAGTACTAGAAACCTTGCTGTTAGTATGCATGCACTATAATATAAAAAGTTCATCCTTTGAGACCTTAGAACTATCTTGTTTCCCAAAGATGTTATTGTTAGCATAGGTGGTATGCCCTAGAGGCCAGTCACATATTTTGACATTATAAATTGTCCCAAATGGCAATAAAATAATATTCTATTATCTAAAGTGTTTATTTAATTAAATATTCATCCATTAGCATAATGTTAAATAAATTTATTATCAAGAGTTGATGATATGAGTTACAAATTTATTTAGTACATATGCTATAAAATGTTCATAATCAGTAAATTAATATTTGGGTAATATTAATTAGACTATCACCTCCATCTATTTTCCTTGATTAGTATGTGACACCAATAGTGGGAGGTAGTGAGTCTCATACTCCTTAATATGAGATATCAAAATACATATGTGGATACTCATGCGATGAGTGGATCAAACAATGACAATAGTTTTGTGATTGCATGGATATTCACCTATAGCCAACAATCACAATCTAGGTCATAATGGTGCATATAGTCCTTTAACATAAGGTGACACAGTCATTCACATTTAAGTGGTTAAGGTTCATTAACGCTTACATACTTGTGTTAATAACACGTAGGTATATGGTGTGTAATGGCTCTAGTTGGTTAAGTGTAGGGATGAGTGTTTAGCCAATATGGGATTCATTGCCTGGAGTGAATCGAGATGAGATCCCATGCTATCTAAGTTCTTTCTTGATGAATAAGTTCCTGGGCAAGACAAACATGACACAGATTGAAAGAGTTTTCATGTTTGTTATGTTTATCAAGAATTAGAAATTAAAATGAGGTCATATAATATAACTATTAGAGTTTGACTAAACCATGACTTTAGGCTATATCAAGATCTTCTAATGAAGGGATTTTAGTGCTTATGACTAAATCGTGTGAATCAATACATGAATTCATTTCTAATTTGGTAGTTGTGATATCAATGCTAGGGATCACTCACAACTTATGAGAACTAAATATGAATAATGAGGATTTTCACACTTAGACTTGAAAGGAGTTTTAAATAATATCAAGTATTGATATTATCGTCTCATTACTAATTAAACATGAACCTAGTAAGTCACACCTAAAAGAGTTTCACCGAGTCACAATTAATCTTAATCTATTTATTAATTAAAGAATTTAATTAATTAATTAAGATTAAGAGAATTGGATTTATGCTTTAAGCAATGATTCTAGCATATCATGAAATCTAATTCAACCAAAGGTTTCATTATTAATTTATATTTAATTAATATGAGATATTAATTAAAGTACTAAATTAGTAATATATGTTATTTCTAATTGGACTTAGATTAATGGTCTAAGTAGTTTGGGCCTAGGCCAAGAAGAGTTTTGGACAAAAGATTAATCCATAATGTTGAGAAGGCCTATGGACTTAATCTAAGCCCATTTATTTGATGGATTAGGCTTGGGCCAAGTATTGGCCCAATTACCAAGCCCAAATCCATATATAAATTATGTAGTCAAAATTGGCTTATTAGGCACTTATTATCCTTTAATTGTATAATTTTGACTTAGGCAAAGATAAAATGTATATCAAATTTATATGTGTAGAGAATGTATGTAGATATAATACATGAGATGAATTAATTTTCTACATACTTCTTTATGCATAGGATAATTGTACATGTTGTATACTTATCATGACAACTTGTATACTTATGATGTAAGAAATGACATTATAAGCACCTTGCTTTCCCTATATAAATACGTGACCTAGGAAGTGTTCTAAGGTTAGAAATTTTATTTAGAGACACATAAAAGAAAGAAAAACATACAAAAAATAAAACCCTAAGAGTTCTTACAAAGATTAAAATTAGTGCAAGTCTTGTGAGGGTCATTTTGAAAGGTTACTTGCATCTAATCTAATCCAAGTAAGAAAGGTGTTTTGGTGGAGCTTCGATTTTTCCAGCTAGAGGCCTTACACTTGGGAGACTAGAGCATTTGATTCAAAAGTTGAACCTAACTACATCAAAGCTTGTAGATAACTATTGTGGTCTACATCAAACTTTGGACTTTGTAAGTATTCTTAAACTTAGAGTTCCTAAGTTGATTTATGTATGTGTTGTTTGCTATTTAGCTATATGTAAAATGTAAAATGGATCTATAGGAAACAAAAATTTCCTGTTATGAAGGGTTATGTAAGTGAAATTTTTAAAATTTCACCCTATTTAAGGCTTGTGCTCACCACATATAAGAGTTACATAATCATTTCCTTCAATTAGTATCAGAGCCCCTTTTTGCACTTTATACATGCTAACTTGATTGATAATTGCTAGTGTTGTGATTATGATTATTGCTAGTTGTAAGTGTTGTGGCTAAACATATGTATAAATAGCTTAAATTGTGTTCCAAGGTTGCTCACAATCATGATGAGCTGCCTCTAGGTAGTGAGCTGCTCCGAATTTGCTTTCTCTTCAGTTTTGGCCTATTTTTGAAGGGTCTGTTACCTTCACAGTCTACCCTCACGACCATGAGGAGACCGTGAGGGGCACTTTAAGCATGTAAACATCATTTTTCATGCATTTATGCTATACAAATTAGTCCTAACATGCAATAGTTGCATTTTATATGCTTTATGTTTGACATACATGCATGGAATGATCATGGACTTTGATTACATCATTGGTTTTGTAATAATAATTAATTTTATTATTTAGTATGTAATTAATGTTAATTATATAGAATTAGGATGTAATATTTTCCTTGGTATACCAAAGATTCAATATAATACACAAGAGTTGTGACATGGAGCTTGAAGTGTTCAAGATGGAGATCCATGGAGATGGTGACAAGGAGTTTCAGGCTTTAAGGCTTTTCTTAGGCTAAGCCCACTTTATAATTTATTCTAAGTGTTCAAATAGGCTTAGAAAAGGCCCATGATCACTTCTTATTTGTGCATCCATATTGTATGTTCTATCCATATTGTATGTTCTATATATATATGTGATATATATGTTGTAAAATGTTGTATACATTTGATGCCATGCAATATATGTATATAATATATATAAATTGGCTAATATGCAAAGTGAGACCTTAATTAAAGACCTAAAAATATTCCAAACTAAATTTAGTTCTAGGCTCTCCATTGGAGCAATAACTTGCATGGTTTTAGGATTATGTTTGACTATGGATACATAGGGATGTACATAAGGCCTAAAAGGTTCATGTAATGTTATTGTTAAGCATAAGATGTTGTGGGTGAATGGATACACTATGGGCCAAGAATGGCAAATAGGATTACATGAGGTTCGTAGTGTTCAAATCCATACATTTCACGTATCCAATGGTGTGGACCTAACTAATGCCAATGGCTAAGAACGGCAATGTGTACCTGAGGCCAGTAACATTAAGAGCTGAATTGATGGAACCTCACATGAGATGTGATGGACAAGAGTTTTCCACTTAATGAGAACTAATATTCCAAGAATGGCAATGTGTACTTGAGGCATATTAGTGACTCATTAAGAACTCCGTCACCCACTGGAAAAACTTCCAACAAGGGTTTTCTATTTCCTACTTTAAAAGTGTAGGATTCACCAAGTTAGTGGGAGGCCATTATGATTAAAGACCAAATATAATGGTAATATTAACAATGTCATTATAAACTAATAATCTTGTTATATTTTGTAGTAGTTTGATAATATAAGGTCACTAAATCCACTAAGCAAAAATCATAGACTCGTTGTACCTAATTTTATTGATTGGATACGCAGTCTAAAAGTTATTTTGGCCTTCAAATGCATTCTATATGTTTTGGAACAAAGTCCTCCCGAACCCCTTCCACCAAATGCTATATAAGAGGAATGTGAAACTCTTCAAAAATGGAAAGATGATGACTTGCAAGCACGTTGCATTATGTGGGCTTCTATGAGCAATGAAATTCATAAATAATATGAGAAATACACTAATGCAAAGGATATCCTACTTCACGTACAAGAGTTGTTTGTTGAACATAGTAGGACCGCTAGATATGAGATATCTAAGTGGCTTTTTCGTGTTAAAATGAAGGAAAGAGAGGATGTTAGAGCTCATGTGAACTTTATAATTCATTCCATTGAAGAACTTGAGAGTCTAGATTTCATGATGGATGCTCAACTCCAAATCGATTTGATCTTACAATCCCTTCCCGAGTCATTTGGGCAAACTATTGTCAATTTTCGTATAAATAAAATCGAGTGCACTCTTGCAAAATTATTAAACATGCTTGTGACGGCCCAAAAGGCTATTCACAATGAAAAAGGGAAGGAGGCTGCTTTGGTTGCCTCTTCTAGTAGGACTAAGAAGAAAAAAGGCAATAAAAGTAAGAAAGCTTAGGCAGGTTTCTAAAGCTTCGAGAGGTGTAAGCAAGAATAAAGGAAAAAAGAAAGTTGAGAACAAAGGCAAAGGAAAATGCTTTTATTGCCCAGGAGAGGGACATTGGAAAAGAAATTATCCTAGGTTCCTTGAGTCAATCAAAGGAAAGGAAAAGATTGGAAAAGGTAAGACTTTCTCTAATTTATCTATTTTTAAATCTTCTAAGAGCTCATCTAAGGCATAGGTATTGGATACCAGTGCTAGTTCTCACATATGTTCTTCCATGTAGGATCTAGTAAGTGAAAGAAGGTTGGAGTCAAAGGAGGTAACTTTAAAGCTTGGAAATGGAGTAAATGTTGCTACCAAAGCTATAGGAACCACCTCTATTGACTTAAATTATCATGTTTATTATTGAACAATGTTTTATATGTACATAATGCTTATAAGAAAATCATCTCTATTTTTAGTTTGATTAGAAAAGGTTATAAGTTTTTATTTGAAAGAGATGTATGTACTATCTATTTTCATAATGAGATAGTTGGCATGGGTTATGTAATACATGGTCTTTTTTATATTGATAATAAATCCAAAGACAAATAATATCCAACCAATTTGAATGTTGTGAATACAATGCTAATTCATAATGTCTCTAATCCAAAATATCTATGGCACTTAAGATTAGGTCACATTGCAGATGACAGAATCATAGAGTTGGAAAAATTAGGAATCTTGAGTAATCTTAAATCCTCAAATAGTCCAACTTGTGAAGCTTGTATCCAAGGCAAGATGACACAATCACCATTTGTTGGACAAATGGATAGAGCTAAATAAATTTTGGAAATAATACATAGTGGTGTATATAGGCCATTTAATCAAATGGCAAGAGGTAGGTTCTACTACTTCATTACCTTTATAGATGATCTATCGAGGTATGGACATTTATATTTAATGAAACATAAAAGTGAATCCTTTGAAAAGTTCAAGGAATTCAAAGTCCAAGTAGAGAACCAAACAGGGAAAAGTATTAAAATCCTATAATTAGATTGAGGAGGTGAATATTTACTACTGAATTTATTAGATTCCTTAAGGAACATGGCATTATTTCACAACTAACTCCACCCAGAACACCTCAACTAAGTGGTGTATCCGAATGGAGGAATTAAACTCTATTAGATATAGTTCGATCTGTGATGAGCTATACAGATTTACCTACTTTCCTTTGGGGTTTTGCATTGTAAATTGTTGCTTACATCCTAAATCATGTTCCATCTAAGTCTATTTCTACCACACTATATAAGATATGACATGGTAAGGCACCAAGTCTTAAACATGTCAAGATTTGGAGATACCCAGCTTATACCAAAAAGTTAAAAATAAAAAAATTGGATGCAAGGTTAATTGTATATCCTAAAGATAGTTTAGGTTATTATTTCTATCTTCCTGCTGAACAAGTTGTTGTTGTGAGCAGAGACGACATATTTCTTGAGAAAGAGTTTCTTCAAGAAGGTGGTAAATCAAGGAAGATAGCATTAGAAGAGGAATCTTCTAATGAAGCCAATCAAGTTGATTAAATGGATATTAATCAATCTAAAGAGTCTAATCCCACTAAAAATATCATCGCACTAACTCCTAGAAGATCAAGTAGGGTATATCATCCACCGCATAGATACGATTTTCTACATGTTATACAAGAGTTGCACATTCATGAAGAAAGTAATCATAATAATGATCCTATAACATATGAAGAAGCTTTATTAAATAAAGATTCTTCAAAATGGCTTGAAGCAATGAAAGCTGAGATGGATTCCAAGTATATAAACCAAGTCTGGACACTTACTGATCCACCTGAAGGTTTTGTACCTATAGGTTGTAAATGGGTCTTCAAGAGAAAGATTGGTGCAGATGGTGATATGATCCTCAAAAGGGATTCATGTGCAAATTATACATTAACTAATGTTCCATATGTTCAAAATGTTGGACATATTAAAGAGCATGGAAAGCTTTGCTTGGAGCATTAATTTGAGCTGAATCCACATCAATTTCTGAAGTCTACACATCAATATAAACAAGTACAAAATCTTGGAAGAATTTTGGAGTTCTTTCTATTTTGGAGTCAATAAGGAAGATCCAAGAAGATTCTAGAAGATTTGAGAAGATTCAAGGATATTCCAAGTCAAAGTCAATAAGTCAACAAGTCAAAGTCAAAGTCAACAAGTCAAAGCCAATGCTCAACATCCTACTTGACATGTGACATGGCATGCTTAATTGTCATGAGTTGTCATTTTGCTTAATTGTCATGAGTTGTCATTTTGCTTAGTTGTCATGAGTTGTCAATTTGACTTTTCAAAGCTTAGTTGTCATTAGTTGTC
>CATIWM010022654.1:0-13364 GCA_949671775.1 Mallotus repandus | reverse complement strand
ATTGCAATTTTCATCATAAAAATAGAAATATTATGATAAAAAATCTGAAAATAAAAATAAAAAAATAAAAAATAACAAAAATAGCAAAAATACTAAAAATGCAATTTTCACCATAAAAATAGGAATTTTATGATGAAAAAGTAAATAAAAATAAAAAAGAAGACAAAAAAACTAACAAAAATAGCAAAAATGCTAAAAATGCAATTTCATTATCAAAATATTATTTTTTATGACAAAAATATGCATTTTGGTGTTATAACATGAATTTTAATTGTTTATTAAATAAAATTGTGGGATTAATTAGTGTTGATTATTATTTAATTAATTATGAGATTATTATTATTATTTGGATAGTTTTAGTAAATTTTAATATTTTTAAGAGTATATTTTTATATTTTATGTGTATAAATGTTATAACTTGAATTTTTATAATTATAAAATTTAAATTTTCTGGGATTTGCAGTATTAATAATTATTTTATTAAATTATGATATTTGATTATTAGTGAAATTAAATTTGAATTTTTGGTGTTGAATATTATTTTAATATTATTTATATTTTTTAATTATGTAAAGTTATTAACTTAGTATATTTTATTACAATTTAATGTTGTTAAGTATATATATGTATATATTTGTGTGGTGAAGAATTAAAGTAGGGTAGATTTTCAAGAAAATAATATTTAAATGATAAAAAAAAAGTGCAACACCCATTTCTTCCCCTCCCCTTCTTCTTTTTCTTCCATTTCTTTCTTCTTCTCCATACGTGACCAGCCACCCATCCACTGCCATCACCACCAACAGCTGCTCAGGCCACCATCGCCGTCGTCATCTCTGAACTGACGTCTCCAGCAACCGGCCGACCACCAACAGTCCTCCCTCTCCTTCTTTCTTCGCTTGGCCAGATTTGGAGAAGGGTCACTGGAGACTATTCCGGCGACGACGGGAGCCGACGTTGGGCTCTTTTGGAAGCTCATCCTCCGGGCTTCTCATATCTTTAAACTGTTTCGAGTTTCAACTCCGGTAACTATCCCGTTTTTGAATAATTCAATTTTTGAGTTGTTACTTAATTTATTGATTTTGAGCTTGAATTTGATTTTATTAGCTCTAGTTTCTTTGAGATTGTTTGTTGTAGAGATTGAGAACTTGCTAAATATAATTTTTATTTATTTTTCTAAAAATTTCAAAATTCCCGAGCCTCGGTTACTGTTCACGACACAATTCCGGCTTCGGGTAATTTTTATATTCTTAATAAATTTTATATATTATATAAATTAAACTTCATGAAGAAAGTTTTGTGAAATTATGTGTAGAATTTTTATTATGAATTTTTGAAGGTTTATGTGAAAAATGAATTTTTGGAAAAATTAGTAATTTTTATATTTTAGTTGAAATTATTGTTAGTTATTATTTTTTTGACATAATTTAAGTAATAAGAAGTATTAGAATAATTTTTATGAATTATTTCCTATTTTTAGCTAATTATTAGTAATTTTCCGGAAAAACATATGAATAATAATTTTATTTATTATTGTTATGCTTAAATGAGTTTTCGGTTATTTTTATTATATATTTGAGCGATTTAAATAATTATTCTTTTTAGACTATTTTTGAATTAATAAAAGTATGAAAATTAATTTTATTATTATTTCCAATTATTAGTTAATTTGTGATAATTTTGGAATAATATATGAATAATAAATTTATTTATTATTTTTGAGATTAAATGGGCATTTTGTTATTTTTATGATGTTAATAAGTGATTTTAATAGTTATTTACAATTTATAATAATTTAATTGTAAAATGGAATTTTATTCCATCTATGAATTTTATTAGCAAAATATTATTTAAAAAAAACTAGAATTCTATTATTTATTTGGAAAATAAAGGTTTTTAATATATTTTTATGAGATATTTTGGTGATTTGAGAAATTATTATATTTTTATGTATATTATGGATGTGTTGATTTTCGGTTGGGCGTAATTTGTAGTTCGGGGGCCCAACCCGAGATGTTGAGCCTTGGAATATTTTGAAGTGTCGTTTTGTGTAGGAATGACTCTACTTTTAGTAGAGAGGTGTCCATTTTACAAGGAAGACTCTGCCGAATTTTCGGTAGATTTCTTATAAAATGTGACATCGGTATATGCTAGATTCCGAGTTGGTTTAATATTGCGTCTTAGATTGAGTCGATCTCATCCATCCCATGATTTTTATAATTTATGAGATTTTTATTAATTTACTTATTTTATCAAATAAGCATATTTTAAATAAATATTAGTTATTTTAGAGAACTTCGGGACTAGAACTGTAGCACTCTTCGGGACGAGAACTGTAGCACTTGGGCAGCAGAGGACGCGTCGCCTAACACGCTCAACCTGTGAGTTAATTTTATGAAATGTGTGTTGCGCGTGTTTTCAATATATTTTCAAGTAATTAAAAATAATAAAGAAATTATTATATGATTGATTTATGAATATATTTATATTGCCACATGCATGATCATTTCTTCTATATTTATGAATAGTAATTGAAAGCATGCTTAAATGAAAATTATTTTGTTATATTTTATTTATTTATTTAATCATTTATTTATTCATTATTTAATGATTTATTTATTTTATTTTATTATTTATAATGGTAATTGATTTAGAGATAATGATATAACGTGCTACCTAGTGGGTGTCATTAGGACCACGTGCGCATGGGTAAGATCTCGATATATGTTTAAAATGTGAATTGGGCTCGGGGGAGTGTGTGCTCTCGGGGAAGAGTGAATGGTTAGAGCTCGGTCGAGCTAGTGCTTTCGGGCCGGAAAAACGGATGTAACTCGGTTGAGCTTGCTCTCGGGGCATCAATATGGAATAAATGATATGACTGTGGCAGTAACTCGGTTGAACTTGTTCTCGGGATGACAGTCACTTGGATTAAATAGAGCCGAAAGACTATTGGAGTAATGGTTTAGGTGTTCTACCAGGTTTTCCACTAAAATAATTATTTTATATATATTTTCGTACGAGAATTTCATAATAAATTGATTTAAGAAGTTTTAAAGCGATTTTATATAAATATTATCGAGAAAGGTAAATGATTTTAATAATTATAATTATTTTATTTTAAAAAGGGTTTTAATAAATGGTTTTAAAACCAACATGCATTTTATAAAATTGATTCACTCAGTGAGGTCTGATTCCCCTCAACCTATTTTTTTTAGGACCTCACTGTCAGTCTGGTAGTGGTCGCCGTCTGCGCCAGGTTTCTTCTTCACCGACCAATTTATGTAAACCTTGAACTATTAGTCTTTTGTATTTATAGACGCTGCAGTAGTATTATGTGTTATTGTAGTACGTTTTAAATAATTATTGACTGAAATTCTGTATTTGAATAATTGTTGAGAATGTTTTATTATGTTATTATATGGAGGTTCCTTTATATTATTTAAAGTTTTAATTCTGACGCATATTTATAGTTTTATTTGTTGTGGATTTTTATTTTAAGGCTTGCTATGGGTTTCGGATTCGTGTGAAATCCCGTTCCTTAGTGCCGGTCATGACTCCCGGGTTTGGGTTGTGACATTTAGCACAAAAATATTAACTTTATCAAGATAGAAGGATTTTGATAAAAGTGAATGCAAACATGATGTTGAAAATGCACAAATTGACAAGTATCATCAAAATGCAACAAACACTCACTACAACAAAAAGGACCATTAACAACACTAATAAATAGACTTAGAGACGCTAAATTAGAGTCCCAAATTATTTACAGACGCAAGTAAAAGTGTCGTCTCTAGTGCTGTTAAATGAGCCGTCGGGACCAAAATTCCCGACACATACTCTATTGCGTCGGTAACATAAATTCAACAACACTTTTAAATTTAAGCGTCATTGTAGTTAGCGACACTTTTACATAAAGTATCGTAAATTAAATTGACGACATTATGTTAAATGTCGGCATTTACATATTTAAAATATTATTTTCCTTACGAGTTTACGACACTAAAAACCATAGCGTCGCTAAAATAACGACATAATTATTGAATTAGTGTCTAAAAGTGTCGCTATTTTTTTTTGTAAATCATTAAGAATGCATATTAGCTTGTTTATTCTTAATTTTGAATAGCAAAAAAATAAATTTCAGTTATATATATATTATATACACAAACATACCTATACACCCACATACATATATCATAATTAATTATATTTATATAACAAAAATTGAATAAGCTCAACAAATAATTATATTGTAAATAAAAAACAAAAAATTGTCATAGAATTTAATTGTATCACAAACTAGAATTTGACAAATCTATCATTTCATAATGTCTTACATTATAAAATAATATATATAAAATAAAGGAGTCTTCACCAATTTTCGCTTGATGCTTCATTTCCAACACAAACTGTAAATGATTAATGCAACAAATAGAAATATATAAATTTATAAATATAAAAAATCCATACAAAAACTCAAAATTAATTTTTGATAAACTTCTTACACACAATAGGTAGACATTTAAAAATATCTCTTCAAGGTTGTGAATCTTGAAACTCTAAAAAATTTGGTTGATTTTGCACAAAGTAAACATTTAAACATCTTTAGAATTAGAAAATTTTAAAAAATAAAATAAAATACTTCTAATTAATCTATAGTTAAAATAAAGTAACATGATTAATCAAAATAAATTAAAATGAAACCTCAGATAAGAACTTTTTAAATTGTAAGAAATCTCTTCTAAAACAATCCAAGTCATTATGCAAACCTTCCATCTTCCCTTCATAATCTTCTCTCATTTTATCCATTTTACCTTCATACTCAATTTTCATTTCATCCATTTTTGTTTCATAGCATGCATGCATGTCAGCAAGTTCCTTTTGCATATTCTCCATTTCAGTTTGCCTTGTCTTTCTTGGATGAAATTTTTGTCCACCTAACCTTGTTGGTGTTTCTCCCAATCCATAACCTTTAACTCTACCATATTGGTCTTCTACTAACACTTCATCATCAATAATATCTTTATCATTATGCTCAGAAGTTGAAATACATTCTGCAATTCTATTTGTTGCTGTCTCCTATTATTAAGCAAAATTAACTAGCTCAGTTCCCTAAAAATTAAGCTACCAAAAAAAAATATTTATACAAATCAATTTACAAGTGACTTAAAACTGATATGGAATGATCAATCATGTAAGAAACTCATTGCTTTTTTTTTTTCACTGTGTATACAATATCCTTTTACTTTAAAATACTAGTGCTAAATATAGAAATGATGTGCATGTGGAAAATACCAAACTAGTACAGACTAATCATCAAAAAAAATTCATAAATTGCACCAACATCATGCAAAATTAATAAAAGAGTTCCTTAAAATTAAACTACTAAAAAATAAATTAAGTATCCAAATAAATTTACAAGTGACTTAAAACTAATATGGAATGATCAATCATAAATTTACAAGGTTGACATGCATGCATATTATGAAATAACTTTACCATAATTTGTTGCACTTCTGTGTTAAGAAACATTCCATCTTTTCTTTTATGTGTTATGGAGAAGAACTCAAGACGACTGAGCTGTTTTCCATGCTCTACTTACTGCCATAATAATATTCCATGCAAAATAAATTATCAATAATATATATTAATTATATTAATTATATGCAATTTATAAGAAGAATAAAAATATAATAAAAAATGCACATATTCATCTCTTGTTCTTGCAAAACTCTTTGAACTAGAAGTATGAGGAGTTTTATGATGAGCCCTTGCCGTTCTCCCATTTTCTGAGAGTTTTTGCAAAAAAAGACATAAAACATAATCATAGTAATATGAAAATAATATTATGTAATACTAATATATAAATTAATTTTTACCTGAGACTTTTCTGAATACCAGTATTGCACAAGTTTCTTCTATTGATCTAGCTATACTCCAATTGGTGGTGAGTTTTATAGTATCTTCCATTAACTTTCCAAGAATTAGATTTTTGGACTTTAATTCAAGCTTATGGTCCTTCCATTTTTTGGAAATTGATTGTAGAACCTAACTCTTGATATCAACATTATTTGGAATCTCAAAGTATTTCTGAATTAACTCATAAATTATTATATTATATCAAGAAGTGGATAGAGTTAGATCAAATAGGTGAATATAAATAAAAAAACATCAAAAAAAATTACCTTAGTTAATTCCCATAAATCATCCTTTTTCATCTTAGGCACTTCCTTCCAGCTTGAGTATTCAATTGAACAGAATTCCTGAGCAACTGTACCAAGCCATCCACCCAAAATCCCACCACCTTTTTTAATGAGTTGTCTTGTATCATTGCATTGGATAACAATCTTTTGTCCAATTGGCAATGTCCATACATCCTTTGCACACATACCTCCTGGTTTTTTTCTTACATTGCCTTGTGAATCTATTTTATATCAAGAAATAAAATTAAATATATGTACTTTGAATTATAGAAATATTAAATAACAATACCTCTTATTTGAACATCATCATAGACTTCATTCTCTAGCTCATCTTCTTGTGCTTCAGTACCATCTAATAGGCTATCTAGAGGTTGAGTCTCATTATCAGAGTTATTTTGGTTAACTTCAACATTTTGTATAACATTTGCTCCTTTGCTAATCAAAACATCTCTTAAACGTTTCCTTGCCATAATGATGAACCTACAAAAGAAAAAAAAATCATGTTTAGCATTTAAGATAAAAATATAATATCACTTATAAATGTTGTAACTTAAATCATAATAAACATTTTGGACGATAAAATAACTTGTTTTAAAAAAATTATAGAAAAATAATACAATAATACCTTTTATGGAAAAAAAAAACATGTCAAGTTATGCTCCCAATAATGCTTGTAGCAAAATTACTTTGAATGACACTAAAACAACATCTCAAATATCAGTGTCTTTAATATCTTCTCTAGCCCAATTATTTTGATCATCTAAGATAATTGTTGTATTAGCATCAAGAGGCATGCATTTGGTGTAAGTATAATCATCATCATGTTGTGGTCCCAACCCCATATCATATAAATCTCTTGGTTTTGTATATATTACTTGAGACCAATTTTTATTTTTTGGGTTCCTGCACAAAAAACACTTACTTTGCTTGAGATGAAAACACAAACGGATCATCCTCTATAAATCTTCCAGTATGTATTAACCTTGTCAAGTTAACTAATGTGCACCCATTCGAATCTTTTTTAATCCCACTTGTTGTCCTCACTTCAACCCAATCACATTTAAATATGACAATCTTAAAATTTCTATAGTAATCTAGCTCCATTATGTCCATGAGCACACCATAATATTGATGTCCATCAACATCCACAACTACTCCACTATTTTGCGTCTTTCGTAGTCTATCTTGATTCTTTGTATGGTATCTAAAGCCATTTATAATGAACCCACTAAATCATCGTGCAATGTTGCTTGGCCCTCTTGCAATGGCTATTAACTCACTCGAATAATTACTATTCATCATCATTGGCACCTGACATGTTATGCATATAACATAATACAATTATTAGTGAAATGGTAAGATTTTTAAAATTACACCTAATTAATGACTTCTAACTCACCTGATTCAAAAGCCATTCTGAAAAGTTCTCTATAATCCATTTTTGTTCAACCTTTTTAGTAGCTCGATTTGGACGGTAAGCTCTTCTTTGAGTTGCCAAAAATTCACTAATTAAAAGATGATGAAATATTATATATTAAAATTTAGAGAATTTTGGATAAAATTATTGAATTGAAATATCAAAATTCCTACCTACAATAATAAAATATTGGATCATATTGAAGAAGAATATAGCGATGTGCTTGTGACAAGGTCATGTCATCAAGAACGATGCTTTCCACTTTACCCAATATTCATCCACCTGTAGAGAAAATAAAATTTTCTCCATCGTCTACATGATCAAAATTCCTTTGAGGATGATTGAATTTTGTCTCAACATGTTCAAGATAACGTGAACAAAATGTTAAACATTCATTTGCAATATAACCTTTTGCAATGGATCCTTCTGGTTGGGCTCTATTTTGCACTAAAGACTTAAAAAACACCAAATCATTTAAAAATAAATTTAAAGAAAAAATATTATTATTTTGGGTTTTTAAGAAAGATAATAGTATTTATAATTCTAATTAAATTAGATGAACAAAAATAGTATTGCATAAAATCTAACATTTCAATGGGAAACATCCACCTATAATGCACAGGACCGCCAAGTCTAGCCTCTTTAGCTAGATGTATAAGCAAGTGAACCATAATAGTAAAAAATCCTAGAAGAAAAGTCTTCTCTAGGCGACCTAACGTCAATGCCACACTTGATTCTAAGCTCTTAAGCTCGGTTAGATCAAGAGTTTTAGAGCACAGAGATTTGAAAAATTTATGACGATTCAGATATAATAGCTACCACATATGGTGGCATAGAAGCTCTTAAAGCAATTGGGAGAATATCTTGCATTAAGATGTGAGCATCATGACTCTTCATATTTGAAAGTTTACGATCTTTCAGGTTCACACATTATGATAAATTAGACATATAACCATCAGGAACCTTTAAATTTTTTAACACATTCAAAAAAAGATATTTTTCTTTTGTAGTTATAGTATAGCATGCTTGAGGCAAATGAACCATATTACCAGGTCCATTTATAGGATGAATCTCATGCCTTAAACCTAAATCGATCAAATCAAGTCGTGCTTTATAGTTGTCTTTACTCTTACCATTAAGATTCAACAACGTATTAATAATATTATCATAAACATTCTTCTCTATATGCATTACGTCTAAATTGTGATGTAACAAATTAAACTCCCAATATGGAAGATCAAAGAAAATGCTTCTTTTCTTCTATAAACAGTGTGGTAAATTTTATGGAGTTTGTTGTTGTAAGCCATGTGCATCAATATTGTAATCATTAGTGGGAGCTTCCTCAATAAAATCATTAATTACATCAAAAACCTCTATTTCATTGAAGGCTGCAACTGTATTTTCTCCTTCTGGTGTTAGCCTTGACCTTTTCTTTGATTTTTTCTTTACCTTTCCATAAGAGAATTCCACCCCAAACAATTGCCTTAGCACATAAGTACTAGAAAGTGGTAATGGAGTAATGGAGCTGACCATAACTCTTTAGTACCATCAAATTATTGTTCTTAAAAGCGGAATGGGTGATTATCATCTAACCATCTACGATGCCCCATATAGCAAAATTTACCCCCATTTTTCAACCATTGAGAATGAGTTAAATCCTCATAATCTGGGCAAGTAATACGTCCTTTGGTGCTCCAACCAGATAAATTAGCATAAGCAGGAAAATCAATAATTGTCCACAAAAGTGCTACTCGTAGTTTAAAGTCTTGGCTAGTAGATGCATCAAATGCTTTAATACCATCCCATAGTTGCTTTAGCTCTGCAATCAATGGTTGCAAAAAAAATATTAATATCATTGTCTAGTCCTTTCACCCCTGGAATCACCATTGACAATATCAAAGAAGAGTGTTTCATACAAACCCAAGGCTCTAAATTATATGGAATTAATAAGACTGGCCAAGTGCTATATGTAGTACTTATTGTCCTAAAGGGATTAAAACCATCACTAGCTAGAGCAAGTCTTACACTATAAGGATCTGCAACAAAATCTAGATATCTATTATCAAAATCTTTCCAAGCTAATGCATCTGCTGGATGCCTTAACTTCCCATCTTTAGTGCGCCCTTCTATATGCCATATCATGAATGATGCTATTTTGGACGACATGTATAGTTGCTTTAGTCTTGGTATTAAAGGAAAATACTGTAAGACTTTGGCTGCTTTTTTATTCTTTGGCTTATCTTCCTCCTCATCTATTGTATTGGCCATATCTCCATTGGACATTACCCATCTTGAAGTAGAGCACACATTGTAAGAGTCAAGATTCGCTTTATCTTCTCAATATAAGATACAATCACTAGGGCACGAATCAATTTTTTGATACCTTAGTCCTAACTCCTTAATAAGCTTCTTAGCTTCATAATAAGATGATGGCAAAGCAATGCCATTTGGAAATGCTTTTGTAAGTTACTATAATAGCATGTTAAAGGATTTTGCTGACCAACCAAACAAGCATTTTCAAGTGGAACATTTGTAATAAAAATGACACTTTAAAGAACTTTGTACATCCCAGATAAAGTTCTTGGTCGCTCTCATGCATCAAGTTTTGGAATCTATTTCTTTCATTATCAGCAGAACAATTCTGAGGAAAAGATTGAGAATCATTAGGCAATCGTTAGATTGTATTCGGTGAACGATCGTCAACCCTTTCATCTATAGGATTAAGTGTTTTATCAATTACATACATAACTTCGGTTGCATCTTACAGAATTTGTTCAGATGCAACTTCAAATGCATCATACAGAAGCCCCTTTATTTAATAATATCCATCAAGACTAGATTGGATGTTTCCAGGAATAGCAAGTACACTGTCCTCATTATTGTTTGATGGTGAAAGAATTGTTTCACCATGAAACAACCAGCAATAATAATTTTTTTGAAAACCATCCCATACCAAATGCGCTTGACCAGTTTCAACATCAAAGGAGAATCTATTATAACATTTCTTATATGCATAGTAAATCATCCATTAACAGCTGATTTTTCAATAACAAATTTGATGAAATTATCCAAACCATCAAGAATGCTTTGCTAGATCTAGCCTTATACATCCAAGATTTTTGTTCCATTGAAAAAGATCTGTTTTATATTATTAAAAAAAAGTATATTTGAAGTTTTTGGCTACCAAATATGCAATTAACATAATCTAACATGCATATATACTAATTGAAATACAATTTAATTTGTGGATATATATAAATTTATATATGAAGTTTGTACCTTGACAAGGTTTTGCTATAATTTCCAAATTATGTGTTGGTATTCCTTGTACCACTGTCAAACTTTGCTGCTAGCTGAAAAGAAAACTATTATTATTATTTGCATATATAAATATAGATATAAATATAAATAAAACAAATAATACATAAAACAACCACTATAGACATGCATGAATCATGCAAAAAATATTAAAATAATTATTAAAATGTCAACCAATAGCTATATATGTGTAGGAAAAACTTAACAATTTTTACAGTATACTAGGTTTACTCTATTTTTATATGAGTAGAAATGTGCATTCACAGTATGTGTTATTCTTTTATTTACTTTTGTAAGTTAGAATTAGTAAGATAACAACCTTAGATTATTAGAAAACCTCTGCAACATATCAAATAAAATTCAAAAATTTTGCCAATCAGTCATTTGTCTAATAAAACAGAGTAAACAATATCCTACTTGAAATATTCGAGGAACCTTGAAAAACTTCTTGATTTTAAAATTGTTGTCACACTAAAATAGCATGATGACGAAACTAAGTGGGTGTTCATGAGCATAATACATAAAAGAAATGCATAATAAGTCCAAAAAATAGAACTAATAAAAAAAGAATATAGCAGACCTTAAACAAACAAAAATAGCTAAAACCCAATAAACTCAAGCTACAAACAAAATAAATAATCCAAATGGCAAAAATAATTATAATATCTCATCTAGGCATAGTAAAAGAGAAATAGTAAAAGCTAAATAACTTGGAAGATTCAATGTATGCATATGATATTATAATAATAAAATTCTGTAGGTTGTTTATTTCAACTACTCTAATTTATCGCTAAAAAAAAACTACTCTAATTTTGCTTTTGTAGAGCTTGCTTTTTACCCAATTTCATGTCCGTTTAAACTTTAATATCAAATTAATTTCCCGCTTGTCAACACTCAAACTAGGAAAATAAATTGGGATGGCTTCTTACCTAGGTGCGTTTTTCCCCTTTTAATATGCAAGAATCAATTAAATTAATATATAGCTAACCCTAAACTCCAAAATCAATTTAAACTCTCACTAAATCTATAATAGCTATTAGTTAATAGTTAATTTAGCTTAAAATTAATAAACTTAAAATCTTTTAAATGAAATGAAACTATATTTACCTGTTGACTGTTGTTGTTTGCTTGATGTAACTATAAGAGAATGATGACAAGTTTGATCAAAGACTAATGCTTTTTAAAGAGTTTGATGAAAATTTTGAGCAGAGATGTGAATTGAGACGTGACAAAATACGTGAATACAAAAAATGTGATGAATATTTTACCGCCTTGCAATATATCAAAATTGCGATGCTAGAAGTTAGTAGGGTTTAGGAAAAAAAGACATAAATAAATAAAAACGTCGCCCTCTAGAAATTTTTATTTAACACATGACATAAATATTAAAAGTGTCGGTAATTTCACTTAGTTTGGGACACTTTTTAATTTACTTCTCTAAATTTATTTTTCTTATTTTATATTGCTACACTTTTTATTAGTGTTATTAAAAAAATGTCCTAATAGACCCCCTTTTGTTGCAGTGACTCCCGGATTCTCAACCAGAACTTCCCACTCCTTCAACATATCGTATACTACTTCATCATCACAAAAATCACAATTTCACTATCAAATAATAAAACACATAAAAATAAATGCAAAAATTTTTAAAAAAATGATAAAAATAAAAGAAAGAGTTAAAAGAAGAGAAAATGATATGCAAATGCAAATTTTATATAACAATGATTTAGATATCCTCATAGGGATTGAGATATACCCTAGAAGCGTGCTTTGGCAATGATGATATTTGGTTTGGTTAAATGAGTGCTAAAAATCCTAAAAATTGATAAAAGAGAAGGTTTATAATGTTTGGATGATGGGTTTCCTCGTGTCGATCACCTTGATTGCAAGGGTTTAAAGGTAGAAATTATGTAAAAATAGTCCTAAAATTCATTATAGATCAGTCTTATCATTTTCTCTCTCTAAAATTGTCAAGAGTCTCCAAAAAGTCCTAAAAGGGTAATTTTTTTTATTTTTATATGTTCTAAGGCCCAACCCACAAGTGTGGGTCACACAACCCAAGGGTGTGAGTCATGACCCATGGCTGTGGGTCAAGTGTGTAAAGGTTTTGTCTTTTGTATATATTTCTTACTTGTCAATAAATGTTACAGAGATGGTGTATATAAGATGTGGTACACGGATAACAAAGAAAGAAAAGGATAAGTACAAACTATACATCCATAACAAACTAACAAAAGTAACAAACTAAGGATAATAAAAATAATAATAACCAAGTGGCTTATCACCCCCCGTCAAATCCATGCACATCACGAAGCGGAAGCTTGGAAAATAGATGGTGAAACCGAGATGATGGCAGGGATTTGGTGAACAGATCAGCAAGTTGGTCAGTAGATGGAACAAAGCGGAGTCGAAGAAATCCCGAGGCAACTTGT
>CATIWM010022599.1:0-16427 GCA_949671775.1 Mallotus repandus | reverse complement strand
AATATCAACTTTATTACTCATTATTTTATTTATGTCATATTTATTTATTTATGCACTTATTCTGGTATTTTTATTATTTTTATTACCTTTCTCAATTTTTATTGTATTTATGCTTTTCATGATAAATTTGGTGTCTTTATCATAAAGTTCATATTTTTATTGTAAAAATACCATCTTTATCATTTTAATATTTTTATTTCTGTTATTATTATTGATTTGAATACTTATTTCTGTATTTTTATGATTTTTATTGTATTTTTACTATTTTTGCCATATCTATGTCATTTGTGGTAAATTTGGTATTTTTATCTTAAAGTTTATGTTTTTATAATAAAAATATCATCTTTATCATTTTAAATTGGGAAAATCATCCCATATATCCGCAACTGTATTTCAATTTGCTAAATTATCCTATCCTTTAAATTTATCCATTTTAGCATCAATTTATCGACTTGATCTATTTTATCCAACTTGAATTTGACATGTGGAGTTGCTAATTTGGAAGGCTGATGTGGCAAATATAAGTTGGATAAAATAGAAATAAGTCAAAAAGTTGAGGATAATTATGACTGTTTTTCCTTTTTTTTTTTGGAAAAAAACATAATTTTCTTTTGGAAAAAGACATGTAATTTATAATTCATAATAGCAAATATTGGTTATTTTTATAAATTTTAAAGGTATTATGTGCACTAGTAAAAGTAATTTAAGAGATTTTTTTTAATACATGAAACCAAATTGTCAATGAAATATTATTTCTTTAGTAATTTTATGTTGGGACAAATTTAATAAAATTGTCTTTTTTCTTTGTGTTATTTATGTATAATTTAATTCATTTATTTACGCAATTGTAAATTGCAAATAATATATATTTTAAAATAAATAATTAAACAATTTTAATTAATTAAAACTATAAATTCATTTATTAATTCTAAAATTCAAGCATTTGAATGATCTCTTACTTAACTCACAAAAGTTGGTTAATATATGATTTAAAAATAGAATGAGACAATACTATAGTTTTTTTCATAATGGTTGAATAATAAATACATATGTTGAAGAAAATTGGTATTGCCACTTTATTTAATTACCTATTATTTTGTAATTAAACGCCTATATAATTTGCTAATTATAAATTGTCACGTTCATCATACCCAATTTGGTTTCATACCTAAAAAACCTCTTAAATCAATCACACAAAAAATATTTTTTAATAATAAAATTATAAAAAGAAAAATTAAAATAATAAAAGTAACATATCTCATGGATTAGCAAGAGAAATTACTTTTATTAGTGCACATAATACCTTAAAATTTATTAAAATAACCCCTTAAGTTTTATAAAAATAACCAAGATTTGCTTGTATGAATTATAAATTATATGTCTTTTTCAAAAAAAAAAAAGGACAAACAGTCCTAATTATCCTCAACTTTACAACTTGTTTCTATTTTATCCAACTTGCATTTGGCATGTGGAGTTGCTGCTGTGGAAGGCTAATGTCATTTGCCACGTCAGCCTTCCAAATCAGCAACTCCACATGCCAAATGCAAGTTGGATAAAATAGAAATAAGTCGATAAATTGATGCTAAAATAGATAAAATTTAAAGGATAGGATAATTTAGCAAATTGGACTATAGTTGCGGATAAATGAGATGGTTTTCCCTTTAAAATTAGTTACTTCTATATTTTATTTATTTTTATTAATATTTCTGTATTTTTGTTATTTTTGTTGCATTTTTGTTATTTTAGTGCCTTTATGCCTTTTAGGGGTAAAATTGTCATCTCCAACATACGTTAGATATTTTTATGGTGGAAATGACATCCTTACCATTTTAATATTTTTAATACTGCATTTTATTATTTTTATCATATTAATTGCATTTTTATTCTTTTCATTATGTTTAAATAAATTGGTTGTTCTTATTATAAAGTTTCCATTTTTATGGTAAAAATAATATTTTTATCATTTCGCTTGCATCATTATTATTTTTATTGTATATTTATTATTCTTGTCATTTTATTGTTTTCTTTGATAAATTTATTATTTTCATCATAATGTTAACATTTTTATGGTGATAATAATATCTTTATCACTTTCATCACCTTTTTGTACTTTCCTATTTTATCCTTTTATTCTTTTGCAATATCATGAAAACCTTATTTTTTAATAATAAAAATGATGATTTTTCACACTAAGTATCCAACTTTTTAAATCTTGCATCATGCATACATTAGCATCCTTGTTTGCTTATGTGTTTAATTATTCTTTTCATTTATTACTCTAATTATGAATGAATGAATGGAATATATTATATTTTCCAAAATGTGATGTGTACTTGCATGTGCATGAAAACTAACCTTTGTTTTGCAGGATTATTAGAATAGGATTTTTATTCCTTTTTATTATCTTATTGTAATTAACATAATAGGCTTTTCAAGTCAATGTAATCCTTACTCTCAATTCCCCTTTTATTTTTATTTTGGATGTATTTATTAGATAGGCTTTTCCTCTCGGGTTGTAATCCTTAATCCTTTTCCCTATTTTTATTTTTATTTTGTTTATTTGCTCGCTTATTATGATTATTTCTTGCATGCTTGTGTGTTGCATGCTTACTTGCTTAATTGATGCTTATTTATTTTATTATGTGATCTATGCTCGTCAATTCAATTATCCCACATTTTATTCAAAATGACCAATGTTTGTATGTGGTAAAATGCATCATTAAACCGGAACTAGGATGAAGCAGTGAATAAATGAGCAACATGTATAATAAGTAATTCCTAACCCCGAACCTGGATTCTCTAGTTATGCAAGTGAGTTTTTCACCTCTTCCTGATTCAAGTCGGGTGGTGACTCCAAATCTACATAGCTTAACCTGGCAGACCCTCCTACAACAATAACAAATGAAACAAATCAGTAGATTAGTCGCCATTAGCCTGTGTGGCCCGATGCTATAAACTCACAAATTCTTTAAACCGATCCCATACCTCAAATTTTCAAAAACCAAATCAACAATCTCTGTCAAACAAAGTTAATCTCACTAACTAGCATCAATCAAATCTCATTGTACAACTTAATTCTCATCATCATCATACAATAAGATTAAATCTAACTTGGAAGGCATTCAACAAACTTATGGAGGATTAGATATATACAAGCTTTTTCAAGTCATTGAAAGATCTAACAAGTGTTTGTGGGTCTATTGAATCTACCATCTTTCAATGCAAAAATTCAAACAAGGATTGCATTTGACCATAATACAATACTCAACAAAGCTAAACAAACACAATATGAAAATTATTAACAAGAACTAATATATTAAATGAACTTAATTCAAATGGGTTTCCAAAATCCCAACAACATAAAAGTACTTAGCCACTTATGGCTATTAAAACTAACATTCAATATTCAATTACACATAAGAGACTAGAACAAGGATGAGAGTAATAAATGTTATCCAAATGAGCTTGAATCTTCTAAATGGGTCTCTCTCCTTTAGCTTCTTTTTCTCCTCTTTCTCTTTCTTCTTCTTCTCTCTCCTTTATCTTCTCTCTCCTCTTGTGTGTTGTTCCTTATGAGTGATGGATCCTTGAGAGTGTGGGAGCATGTGGGTATATTTTTTGTCCTCCTCTCCAAGTAATTCATGCTATTGTCCTTTTTAGTCCTTCTAGAATGTCCTTTTACCTCCCCTTAGATATTTCTTAAATTCAATACATGTCAGCATGTTTTGTGCTGGAAACAATGAATCTGTGATTGTGGAAGGTTCGTACTCATGCATAAAGGGCTCTGGGTTAAGGGGTCGTGCTTGTGCACTGGCTGCGCTCGTAACCGAAAAGGCTAGCTTAAGGAATCCACGCTCGTGTGAAGTTCGTGCTTGCGCAAGGCTCGATATCACTCAAGGATTGGCATTTTGGCATATCCACGATCATGCATCCAGCCGCGATCATAACTTAAGACTGGTTTGCTACACTATGCTCCTTTTCTTCTCTTTTTGGCTCCTATCTTCACAAAATCACCTCCTTTCCTCTTTTCCTTAACAAAAATAAAGAAAATATAAAAGTATATGTTTTTATATGATTTTATATACTAAATGCTATTTAAAATATACAAATACATAACCTAAAACTATGCATAATTTAACACCAACAAATACCCCCACACTTAAATATTTGCCTATCCTCAAGCAAACTCAAGAACACAAATCATCAAAATAATAAACAAAGTGTATGTCTACAATTTAATCAGGCATATATGCCAATCTTCTCTTAATAGCTAGTTTACAAATCTCAAAACAAGGTTAACAAATCAAGTCAATAATCTCAAAACAAGGTTAACAAATTAAATTGGTAAGGGGATACCATATCCCGTGGTTACCATGAAATTGTCAAGCATGTTTCTTATATTTCTGATATCCTTTTTAAGCTCTTCATGCTTGGTGTTCTGGTCTCGCTCCATTTGTTCTAACTTGGCCATTACTAGTTTCCATCCATCTGCATTGGGTTGTTATAGGGCATGTTGTTCTATTGGTTCCTCTGGGATGTCCTTAAAAAGCTCTTCTGGAATGGGAGTGAACTGCTTAGATGGCCCTTCATATCATCTTAATTTAAAGCATGATCTCGATCTTTGATGTTGGAGCTCCAAATCCTTGGTAATTACCTTAGCACAGGAAAGAAAGTCACGGTTCATTGAACCAGCAGGGATAATAGTCATGTAAGTGGATGTAGGGTCAAAAGTACAAAAATGTAATACAAGTGTTGTGACTATATGACCCATGGAAATTCTAACTTTAGAATTTGTGCTCACATTCAACAGTTGTTGAAACATAAAGTGTGTGGTGTTAATTTGGGTTTGATAATGCAAACCCCATAAGAGAAGCAACCCTTATTTTGAAACCCTGCTCGTTTCATTTTTACTAAAGATCGTGGAGCTCATAAAATGGTGTAAAATCAAATAGCAATGATATTTGATCATGCCATTAAGGAGAGCTCCATTTCTTGAATAATGTGTTGATCCAGAGAGGATGTTCCAAAACTCAGCAGGGTTAAAATGCCCTACTGTCAGTCCATTCTTTGGAAAATAAAAAATTCAAACATAATATCATCATTTATCTCATCTGGTTTTCCAAAGAATTGAAAAGAGAGGTCATTTTCCTTAAACCCTTAGGGTTGAAAAGTAGTGAAGAACTCAAGTACGAGCTCTTTAAATATGTCATGGTATAAAGTGATGAACTTTCCCCATCCTAATTTCTTGCGCAAATGTTCTAACATGCCCCATAAACTCAACTGTTGCAACAAATCTATACTAAATATTTTCATGTCACAATTTTATGGGAGCCTATAGAAACGTACCTTGCACCCTCTCTATGATTATAAATAGGGAATGAAGCCTAATACTAACTGGAATAATTGATGTTCAACAGAGGTTTGCAAAGTGGTGATGATGGCGGTGTGAGCGACTGAGGATTCTGAGTGGGACATGGCAACTTTGCCGAATGGGACATCCGTTCTGTTTACGGGATAGGGACAAATGTTTGGTCTTGGGGGGATATGAGAAACTTTTACGTTTGGAGTCACCACCTAGTTTTTAGAAAACCAGGAAAAGATCAAAGGGACAGCATTGGGTCACTCAATGAGTATTGTCCCTAGCAGAAATGCTGAGCCCGAGAGATCTCATCTACTTTTTGAGTATTTCTCATTTTAATACTCAATATATGGTTACCGTAGCACCCTAGTTTCGGTAATGATAGTTGATATATATGCATTCACACAAGCACATTGATAATTACAGAAAGTATGAGAAATTCAATATAAGTATTTACAAGGCTTTCCTGGTAAATACATATGAAAAAGAAAAAATACAAAAATGTAAATCTAGTCCTAATCTAGAATACACCTGCAAAATAGAGGTTAACACAACTATGTGCGATTCCATCTATTCATCCACTTAGATAGGATGTATTCACAATAAAGATGATTGATGCATCATGAATGACTAAACAGATGCACTTGGATCATGCTCTTGCAAGAACTATTATAAAGCATTTCTAAAAGATAAGATAAATGATGATTGCATCATTGGACCATGACATCGAAGCATTAGCTTTGATAAATAAGCTTTCGTGTTTATTGAATGCATATTGATGCAAAATGACAGTTAATTGTGAGCAAATAAAGCAGAGATTATTCAATCAGCATGCAAATTGCCAGTCTCATCACATAATTATAACAATTTCTCAACTGGTGGTGGCAATTAAATAAAATGCAAGACAATAAAATAAATGTGCAAAAATGATTATTTGGTCCTCAAATTTGACTGAGCTTGTTTGGTTTTTTTGAAGCTTTAGTTTCATGAAATTTTCAAGCTTTCCTTATTAAGAGGTTGAAAGTGATGCGTGTAATGCAAATTCGTATACCTTTGAAGTGTGCTTTGACAAAGACAAGGGTGGGTTTGGTGCAAAAGTGGTATAAATTCCTATAAAAAATGTGGAAAGTGGGCGATGGATTGGGGCTCCTAAGCCTTCAATTCAATAATGTTTCAGTGTTTGTGTGGCTCTTGCCTCCTTTTTTCTCTAGCTCTTACCTTGGCTCTGGCTGGTGTTCTTAGGCTCCTGCCTTTGCTCCTAGGTTCTAGCCTTGTCGAAATTGGAGTAGAGACCCCTACTTATAGGGAAATATGCCCAAAAGTGTTAAAATTAATGAAAATGTGTGATCACATGCCTGGGATGTGTGATCTTGCCCTTGGAATGCATGATCACGGTCCAATACGTGATCATGTGCTCTTGCACGCATCACACGGCCTTCCCGAGCTCTTATCGCACTATTTTGGGGGTGTTTTTTGGAGTTTTTTAACCTTCCGGACGTGTTTTTGAGGTTCGTTTCATCAAAATCTACTTTTCATTTTCAAGTGTGAGTAAAATGTGTTTGTGCATGATCATGCGCTGTGAATCCGCTCATGCGATGCTTCTTAGGGTTACGCGCACTATTTTGGGGTCACTTTTGAAAGTTTTAAGGGCTTCAATGTCCATTTTGTCAAAATCGACTTCCAATTTTTACAAAGCTGAACTCCGATCTCATGAGTTGCTCATTTTGAGCAACTTTGCTTAAGACAAGCGACTCACCACTCCGATTATTCATATTTCATGAAATTACTATGCAACTTAATGATTCAGAGGTTGATTTAGCTCGATTTGGGCTCTTCAAATTTTTGGCAGGCTTTAAAGGCGGTACGAATGAACTAATACTTGTCATATTAAGAGGGTTATTTTCATCACTAGACCATTTTAGGGACAGTCAAAATTCGATGTATGATAGTTGCCCCATGCTTTACGTGTGTTGTATAGTACTCTAGTACTGATGCCAATACACATGAAGCAAATACAGAGACGTAAAAATAGTTTTTGGGAAGAGGTAATTACCTGATGTTGTGTTGTTGAGTCTTTTGACTTCAAGTCTATCATTTTTTTATGTTATTTGATTGGTGCAGCCGCCGCTTATTTGTGTGGCTTGTAATTCTCTCGGGTGAGGCAAGATGATGCTTTCATAAACTCCTTAGGTATTAATGCAAATGCTACTAAGTACATGAGATGTTATTAAGTGGATATGATGCTTCTAGGCAGAGAAAAATGCTTCTAAGTAGAGAAAAATGCTTCTAAGCGGATGGAATACTTCTACGCAGATGGAATGCTTCTAAGCAGATAGGATGCCACTAAGCAAATGAAAGGCTACTAAACAAATGTGTTGCTTTTAAGCAGAGAAAAATGCTTCTAAGCAGAGAAAAATGCTTCTAAACAGATGGAATGCTACTAAGCAAATGAAATGATGTGATGCTTCTGAGTAGATGGGATGCTACTAAGCAAATAAAATGCTACTAAGCAAATGAAATGCTACTAAGCAGTGAAAATCCTCCTTAATAAAAAAATGCTACTGAGTAGTGATGATATAGTAATGATGCAGTGATGATGTCATCATTTATCATGTTTGGAGCATGATTTCATGACGTGTTAATTATGACAATTGTAGATGCGACATGCTTGTTTTATCTGTGCTTCATTTTTCTTTTTGTGAATGACTTTTGGAGGTAGTGATGTCAAATGCAGTGTCCTAAAATATACAATGCTCGTGTTAGTGTGTTTCATGCATTCTTTTAGTAAAATGCAAGTTCAAGACCCTAGGAATGCGTGTGAGGGGGTCTCGGTTTATGAGTGTGTGAGCCTCAGAGCACGTGAGGCTCTAAAGGGCATATGATCACGCCTCTAGGGCATGTGATCATGCATATTTTCTCATGATCACGCCTGCACGTGGTCACACTTTTTGAGGAGTTTTCGATGCCTATAAAACGAATTCATTTTCGAGTTTGAGGTGACTTTTACCTATTTTCTAACCTTTTTTTAGCCCTTTTTTTGAGTTTTTTTAATTGTTTTCTTTTGTTGTTGCTCTGTTACTTTGTGGAGTGCAAAGATTATTGACTTCCCTCATATTTTTGAGGATCTTGGTGACTTTGGCGATGTGAGTACCACATCTTTTTCTTTTAATGAGTTCATTTTAGATGATGAGGTGGTTCTCGGGTAGACTGGTGCAGGGACTTCTACTGCTGGAGGTATAAAGGCTGCTGGGACCAGTGGTAGAGCCTCTTTTCATTCATCTCGTCTTTCCTGGGGTGATTCTGTTCCTGTTGTCTATAGCTTGGAGACTCATGCTTGGACTATTCATCATCGTGGAGTTAGTTTATATACTTAGCTCTTGCTATAATTAGCTTTACTTATTGTAGTTCCACCTGTTTGTCTTAGCACTTGATGTACGTATTGCTCTTAATTTTAGCTCTTACTGTTGTCTAGCTCTAGCTATAGTTTGTAGCTCTTGCTGTGATGTCTGTAGCTCTAGCTACAGTTTAGCTCTATCTGTGATGTAGCTCTAGCTATGATGTAGCTCTTGTTGTGATTTAGCTCTTATTTTAGTGTAGCTCTGGCTGTAGTGTAGCTCTTACTGTGATGTTTGTAGCTCTAGCTGTGGTGTAACTCTTGCCGTGACTTAGCTCTTGCTGTAATATCTGTAGCTCTAGCTATGATTTAGCTCTTGCTATAGTGTAGCTCTAGTTATGGTTTGTAACTCTTACTCTGATTTTAGCTCTTGCTATGGTGTAGCTCTCGATGTGATGTAGCTCTTGTTATGATTTAGCTCTTACTGTAGTGTAGCTCTTACTGTAATGTCTGTAGCTCTAGCTGTGATTTTAGCTCTAGCTGTGATGTAGCTCTAGTTGTGATGTAGCTCTTACTATGATTTAGCTCTTACTGTAGGGTAGCTCTTACTGTGATGTCTGTAGCTTTAGCTGTGATTTTAGCTCTTGCTGTAATATAGCTCTAGCTATGATGTAGCTCTTGTTGTAATGTAGCTGTGATGTAGCTCTTGCTGTGATTTAACTTTTATTGTAATGTCTGTAGCTCTAGTTGTAGTTTGTAGCTCTTGCTGTAATGTAGCTCTAGTTGTGGTTTATAGCTCTTGCTGTGATTTTAGCTCTTACTTTAATATAGCTCTTACTATGATCTAGCTCTTGATGTAGTGTAGGTCTAGTTGTGGTTTATAGCTCTTGCTATGGTGTAGCTCCAGTTGTGATTTTAACTCTTACTGTGGAGTAGCTCTAGTTGTGATGTAGCTCTTATTATGATTTAGCTATTGTTGTAGTGTAGCTCTTACTGTAGTGTAGCTCTGGCTATAGTGTAGCTCTTGTTGTGATGTTTGTAGCTCTAGCTGTGATTTTAGCTCTTGTTGTGATGTAGCTCTAGCTGTGATGTAGCTCTAGCTGTGATGTAGCTCTAGCTGTGATGTAGCTCTAGCTGTGATGTAGCTCTTGCTATGATTTAGCTCTTGCTCTAATGTCTATAGCTCTAGCTATGGTTTGTAGCTCTTACCGTAATGTAGCTCTAGCTGTGGTTTGTAGCTCTAGATGTGGTTTGTAGCTCTAGCTATGGTTTGTAGCTCTTACTATGATTTTAGCTCTTGCTGTGATGTAGCTCTTACTATGATTTAGCTTTTGTTGTACTGTAGCTCTAGCTATGGTTTATAGCTCTTACTATGATTTTAACTCTTACTGTGGTGTAGCTCTAGCTGTGATGTAGCTCTTGCTATAGTGTAGCTCAAACTGTGGTTTAGCTCTTGTTGTAGTGTAGCTCTAGCTATGGTGATTGTAGCTCTAGCCGTGATTTGTAGCTCTTACTGTAATTTATGTAGCTCTAGCTGTTATTTTCCTGCAAAGATGTGAAAAGAGATGTTTTAGTATCTGATAAAATTATAACTGTTTTACCTATTGGTTGCAGTCCTCTAGGCCTGTCATTCAGCTGCAAGGTAGCTTCAATAAGGTCAGCTCGTATTATTAGGGGCTTCCTCCATGTGTGAAGTAGATGATTGTTGGGAAGGGCTTTAATGGTATTATTTCTATTCTTACTTATGGCTCTTATGCATCGAGTCAGGTTGCGATGTGTGCTCTTGTTAAGCGGTGGATGGATACTACCCACACGTTCCATTTGCCTTTTGGGGAGATGACTATCACTTCGCTTGACTTTGCAGCCATTATAGGGCAAAGTTTTTCCAGGGAGCTTGCCCCTTTTAGTAATGAGGCGTGTAGTTATGTCATCGTGAGGAATAAATGGCTGAGGGATCTGTTCTGTGTTATTGCTTCAGTGAAGTCTGGCTGCTTCACTTTGATCTGATATACATAGCTTGTAGAGAAGGTGAGGTTGGAGCACGATGCAGATCATGTTAATTTTGAGCAGTTGGCTAGGTGCTTCTTGTTTTACCTTCTGAGTGTCGTTATCTTTCCGAACACTTTCGATACTAGCTTCCTACAGTTGTTACCCATCCTGAGGAAATTTAGGGATCTGTCAAAGTACAGTTGGGGCATAGCTACTTTTGCCCACATGTATTTTGGTTTGAATGCGGCTTGTAGAGGATGCTTGTGTGTTTGTAGCTGCTTGTTTGTGTTGGATTTGAGTGTGGTATCCTACTTTTGGATTGTGCCATCTTTGGTTGTTCTGACTCTTTTCTTTTTGACAGGTTTGGGCTTATGAGTTTGGGCTTACGAGTTTGGGTTGTTTCCTCATCCCACTATTGAGCATTTGCCTGAGGGTGACTTTCCCCATCTTCCATAATGGATTAGGAGGACTTATGATTTGATTGAGAGTCCAACAGAGGCGAAGGGTAGTAGATTGGCCCATGCCAGGTATGGTGCATTTTCTCTTTATTTTGATTATTATTTGATAATTCTTTTCTCTTATGATTTTTCTCAAGTAGATTCGTCCATGCTGGTGGATGGAGTGACAGGACTAGTCAATCGAGATGGAAGTGGCTTGGCACCTGACACAGAGGAGGGTCTTATTGATAAGGTGTGGTATCTAGGTGAGTGGGTCTATTGTTGGTGGGATGGACTGTTTATGAGGAGAGTTCCTATTGCTCCCCATATGGACATATTTTGAGGTCGAGAGCTCGTTGGAGAGGAGCTTGACAGAGCTGAGAGAGGGTATCCCTTTGAGGATATCTTGGATGGAGCTCATTTCTCTTATATGATGTCTCTGGTGCCACAGTTGATTGATGTCATGAGTAGTGAGATTGTTCCTCCTCCACCTTGTCAGGCAGATCCTTCACAGCCTTCGAGCTCTAGAGTTAGGACCATGCAGTCATCCCAGGGTCATTTTCCTTCTGGAGTAGTGTCCTCTGACCTGGTACGCTTTTGAGCTGCGTTTTTCCTATTTTCATGTAAACATGTAGCAAACTTCATTAGTATTAAATGGTAAATGACATGAGTTATGAGAGTTTTATATATAGAATTCTAGATGTCGTCAAAGGAAATCAAATTCCTTTTGTTTGGGCGAGGAGAGTGGTCCTAGGGCCGATGGGATGGCACATTCCAATGGTGTGGGACCTAGCAATGCTGTTCTTGGTGATTTTATGAGTGTGGCACCTCTGATGTTGTATGGGCTGACAATTACAGGAGCAGGAGCTCGTTTTCCTTTGCCTATAGCATGTACACTATTATCGGGTGTAGTGCTTGCAGATGCCACTCATGTTAGTTTCCTGACTTTATGAGGCTCTTCCTCTTTCTTTGCTTTATTCATTATCTGATTCCTTTTTCTATGCAGGTGCCTGTTTCTATTACTTAGTCTTGGTATACTACTATGATAAGTGTGCAGTATTTCATGAAGTTTACTAGTGCATAAAGCGTACTACTTTCTTCTTTTATTGATTTGTACTTGTTTTATGCAAATACATGTGTTTTATAACTGCATAAAACATGATTCATGATGTTTTTCTAATGTAGAGTGAGTATATTCATACTAGTCATGAGTGGGAGAGGGAGTGAGCATCTTATCGTGAGCAGATTGATCATTTGCACGTGCAGTTGGCAGCCTTTCGGATGAATGCAGAGGGTGCGAGTCTTGGCTCTAATGACGGGGATGCCTGAGTTGATTCAACTCTTATTTTTTATGGCACCCATGGCTGATGTATTTGTTAGGAGGCTAGGTATAGGCTTTTGGCTGTGGTTGTCCAGTGTTGTATTATTTTCCCGAGGTTGTGGACTCAGGGTGTTGTATTTAGGCATATGTCCCGTATGTTGTATTATGTACTGACGGCTGTTATTGTTGTACTCTGGATTGACTAACTTGTGTGTTCTTGTGTGACATTTGTAACTGCATCGGTGACTATTCTGTCTAATTATTCTGCTTTCATCTACCTCTTTATTTTATTTTTCCCTCTTTTGCATAGGGCGTCTCTTTTTGGAGCTCTTCAGGCCTATCTGTGTATTTTTTCTTTTTCCCTCTTTTGCTTAGGATGTCTCTTTTCAAAGCTATTCGCTTCCAAATGGGCTTTTTTTTGTTTTGAGGTTCGATGATAGTGGCTGGCAATATAGAGAAGAAATGATGAAACAGGTAAGAACTGCAAAGTATGTAATGAAAATATGCAAATTGTACTTAGCATGCTTGATGAATTCAGATGATAATGATGTATTGCATTTCCTCAAATGTACTTACATGATTTGACAAGCATTTGCATATTTATTGAATACATTTAAGAAAAGCATAGTTGCATTTATGTAGATTTAGAATTGACGGTACCTTGTCTTTAGTCAGCCTTTTCAGGTTATCTAACTAAGTATTTTCTCTCGAATCCCTAATTTTTCCCTGAGCTGCCTTTTTTCGATTTTCAACTCAGTGGGATTTTTTTATGTATTTTCTCTAGACATAGTACTTCTTCAAATGGTTTGTGTTGGTAGGCTCAGAGAACTCATTTCCTTTAGAATCCAGCTTGACAGTTCCTCTGGATAGGACAATTTTGACCAGATATGGGACTTCCCAATTTGGCCTGAACTTCCCTCTAGGGTCTGAGACATTCTGTTTGGCTTGCTTTAGCACCCAATCTCTTACTTTCACATTCTTGTGTCTAACTTTCTTGTTGAAGGCTCTAGCCAGTCGAGCTTGATATAACTGCATATGATATAGTGCTTTGAGTCTCTGACTATACAGAGTAGTGAGGCTGTCATGCCTTTGCAGAGCCCATTGTGCTTTGAGCAGTTTAGATTCAATTGCTATTCACAGTGATTTGATTTTAATTTCCACTGGGAATACTACTTCGGATCCGTATACTAGTGAGAAAGGAGTGGCTCTTGTTGAAGTTCTTATTGTTGTTCTATATCCCCATAATGCATATGGTAGTCTATTTACCTAATCACAGTAGGTCTGAGTCATTTTTAACAATATATTTCTGATGTTTTTATTTGCAGCTTCTACCGCCCTTGTTTGCTTGTGGGCGGTAGGGTGAGGATTTGTGATGTTCCACTTTATAACTCCATACTAATTTCTTCACTTCGCCTTGGAACTGAACACCGTTATCTGAAACTATGTGATGGGGAATCCCATATCGGAAGAATAGGTTTTTTTTATGAACATTACCACTTGTTTTGCCCTTAGTTTTGTGTATGATTCTGCTTTGACCAACTTTGTGAAGTAGTCAATTGCTACTAGGATATATATGTGCCCGTTCAAGGCTGTCGGGTGAATTTCTTCAATTTTGTCTAACCCCCATATTAAGAAGGGCCACGATAAAGAGATAGAGTGCAACTCTGTTGGGGGAAGATGGCTGATGTCCCTATAGATTTGGCACTTATGGTACCTTCTTACGAATCTGATGCGGTCTTCCATCATCGTCATCCAAAAGAACCTCTATCTCATTAGCTTCTTAGCTAGAATGGCGCCATTCATCTACGGACCATAAACACCCTCATATACTTCTTCCATTGCTTTAAAACTTCTGTCTCATCCAGACATCTAAGTTGTATCCCGTCTGAGGTTCTTCTGTATAATACACCCTGGTGTGATGTGAATTTTGATGCCAGTTGCTGGATGACTGCCTTCTCATGGAAAATTCTCTTTGTGAGGTATTGCTGTATATTATAGAACCAGGGTTTGTTGTTTGCTTTTACTTCTACTATTCTGAGGCATTTGTAGCTAGGTTGCTTTGATTTGAGTAGGATTATAGGCTTCATGGGCATTTTGGCTGGTCCTTCCCATATTGATGCTAGGGAAGCGAGTGCGTCTACCAATTAGTTGTGGTTTCTAGGGAGATGGATGAATTTGCAATTCTAGAAAGATAAGGCTAGCTGCTGCAGGTGGCTCAGATATGGCCTCAAGTGTTGTTCTTTCAGCTCCCATTCTTTTGTTGTCTGATTGATTACCAACATGGAATCCCCAAATATTTCAACTTTTGTCACTCTCAGAGCTATCAAAGCTTCTATGCCAAGTGCAAATGCTTTATATTCTGCCTCGTTGTTCGTAACTCTAAATGCTAGCTTCTTAGCAATTGGCACTACTTTGCCTTCTTGTGTTAGGAGTATGATCCTGACTCTTGCTCCAAATTGGTTGATAGCTTTGTCGAAGTACATTCACCATCCCTGCACCCCAATGGCTGTGCTGAGGTCATCTAGGAAGTCTAGTTGAATTTCTTCTGAATCTGGAATTATGTTGAGGGCTAAGAATTCAGCGACTACTCTCCCTTTCACTATCTTCTTTGTCAGATACTGCACATCAAATTCTATAAGTAGAATGAGCCACTTGGCGAGTTTTCCCATTAGAGATGGAGCTTTGTAGAGATGCTTTATAGGATCCATTTTGGACACAACTTGAATTTTGTACAATTGAAAGTAATGTCTGAGCTTCTTCATTACCCATACCATTGCTAGACATATATGTTCGACTTGACTGTATTTTTCCTTATAAGGCAGCATTTTCTTACTCAGGTAGTTGACTGCATGCTATGCTTTCCCTTCTCCCTCTTGGGCTTGCATTGCACTGATTGCATTCCCTTCAATGGCTATGTACAAGGTTAATGGCAACCCAGACTTGGGCGGTTTTAGAACTGGTGGATTGGCCAGGTAATTTCTGATCTTGTCGAATGCTAGTTAACATTGTTCGTTCCATACGACTAGTTGATCTTTTCTGAGTAGATTGAAGATGGGCTCGCAAACTACTGTTAACTTGGCGATGAATCTGCTCTAATTTCTTTCTCTATTTTTAGCACTAGCATTTCACTTATTGCTTTCGCTTTATTTGGATCCACTTCGATTATGTTTTGCCTGACGATATACCCCGGTATCTTGCCTAAAGTTACCCTGAATACGCACTTCTTAGGATTAAGCCTAAGGCGATACTTTTCAACCCTTTTGAGGAATTTCTCAAGATCAATTGGGTGCCCTTCTCTAGTTTCTAACTTAACCATCATGTCATCTACGTACACCTCGACTTCTTTTTGCATCATGTTATGAAACATGGTTGTTGCCATTCTTTAGTAGGTTGCACCTGTATTTTTCAGGCCGAAGGGCATTACCCTATAGCAGTAAGTACCCCATTTTGTAATGAAGGACATTTTTGCTTTATCAATGATGGCCATGAGAATTTGATTGTATCCAAAAAATCCATCCATGAAGGAATACATTGCACAGGAGGCAGCATTGTCTATCAACACATATATGTGAGGCAAAGGGAAGTCATCTTCTAGGCATGCTTTTTTTACATCTCTATAGTCAACACAAATTCTGACCCTTCCAGCTTTCTTTGGCACTAGCACAACATTTGCTAATCACTCTGGATAGTCTACCACCTCTAAGAACTTAGCCTCGATCTACTTTTGATGTCTTCTTTTACCAATTGGGCCCATTCTAGTATGAGTCTTCTCAGTTTATGCTATACTAGTTTACACCCTTCTTTGGTGGGAATGTAGTGTTGAGCGATGTCTCTGTCGATGCCGGGGCTTGATGCAATGCAAAAATGCATACTTATTTAGGAGTATTTTAGTAGCTATATTGTTTATTTTGCATATGATTTTATGTTTTTATGTTCTTAGGATGTTAATTTTGTTTTCCAAATGCATTTTAGGTTTCCTTGTTTGTT